>JAANSN010001698.1:0-30651 GCA_036850665.1 Dicranocentrus wangi
TGTCAAACATTACGGCCTTGATTTTTTTCGTCTCATAATCCCTTAAAAATGAATCAGATATAATTCCTATGAAAGTAACCAACAGCGTTTTCTCCCACACAAATTGTAACCGTAAACCTGTACTCATATATGAATGTTCTTTGTTATTATATGAATCTTCCAGCGGCGAGACATATCTACTCCAATTCTCGACAAAAAAACGGGCGCAACTCTTATATCAGTCAGTCGTAGATAAACCCTGTAATCTAATGCAAAATGCAACGCCCAGCTCGAGTGACGAACATATATTTATTTATGACTTGCAGCCACAAATGACTTTTTCCATTCACTGAACGCTTGTTTATTTCTCTCTGCTAGTTAGCACATTAAGGGAAAGGGTGTGGAAATGAAAAAAGGGGAGATGAAGTTCCCTCATTCATTTATTATGGATCCTTAAGTAAAAGGCTGTCGTTCAACTGTGCAGCTACACATTCTCTCATCTCTTGTAATAAGTGAACATAAACATTTCAACACTCCCCTCTAACCTCCACTTTTCTTAAAATAGAAATAAGAAATACTTTTGCGAGATTAAAGGAATGCAGGTCAGGATTCCTTTAGACGAGGTGGAGAGACTTGCACATGGTTTGAAACTCATGAAATACTCATAATCTATTTAATAGGAATTAAGAGGTTGGCTATTTCCTAGAGGAAACAAAACTTTCCCTTTGACCACTCTTTATCATTTTGTGAGAAAGGGAGAACGGAAATCATTGCTATGCTTATGCTCAGATTGTATTTACAGTCGTCCCGGCCGCAAGGTACTTACGTTATAGGAACCCACAGGGAATATGGTTTTCCAGTAAGTTACAGTATGCCCCGGCGTGGTCCGCGGTGTAAGTTGTCAGTTCCGGTGCGATTCGAGTTGACAATGAGCCGTTGTTTTGGGAGGCATAATAAGTCGCAGCGTTATTCATTGAACCGCTGAGGGATCTTCTTATTTTTAGAGGAAAATACCATATTATTGTCCGAGTTTATTCTGTGGAGCAGCAGTAGGCCAAGTTTGAGAGATTTATACTTTGTACCACTTTAGGCCAAAACGCAGAAAGCCAAGCAGATTATATTTTGTTGAGTGGGATTTACTCATGTCGAAAGCAGAAATGAGGATTTTTAGGTGGCAAGGTGAAATCCGTCTTGTATTAAATTAATCTGCACTTGTACACGTATATTATTAAATGCAATTACTTTGGTTGGTTGGTACTTTTGGTTGTCTCGTACAACTTCTCTCCAATACCAGCGCTGCGATCTAGCTCAAGGTCTTTGTTCGCTAACAGATTTAGCAAAGAAATATAGAAAGCGTGTTGTAACCGAAAAGAAATGAACATTCTCGAATTGGCTTAAGTAGGTGCTGGCGTATTACTAAATATATATTGATTTCATGAGTGCAAGGAATCCTTTACACTTTCGTGTTGAATCTGTTTGTTTCCGCTCGATCGCTTTGTACGAATATACTTACTTAAGGGTGAGGAAACAATCCCATTCTATCCCTTTTCGTTTACCTGTTTTCTTGCCAGTTCCGTACTTCCAAGGAGAGCTGAGACAAAGAATCGGCTTAAATTAATCTTAAAATCAGTCGTATAAAAAACCCCATTCCCTTCCACTCCCGTCGAGCTTCAGGAAAGTGGTGAAGTGTGAAGCATGGAGGTGAATGAAAATTGCATTTGAATTTCCAAATAAAACCAGGACAAAGGAAACTATGAATGAATTTATATTTAAACAAAAATGACGTCTCAGATCAGATTCCCAAGGTGGAATCCAGCTAGACTCACTTGACAAGGCAAAATGGAATCAGAAAAGAAACGTCAATGAGGGAATACAAATATACTTATGATTCTTTTTTCAAAAACTAATTATCTTTGTACAACACCTCAAGCATATAGGTATAGAGTTGTAGAAATCCACCTGACTGAATTGAATAACGCAACGCCATAAACTTGTAGTAGCAACAGGCAGAGTTTTCACTTACTTTTTTACAAGACCGTAACTATATAATTACATTCATAGCGTGTGTCCCGTGGTGGCTCCGATAGAAATCTTTAGTTTTCCCGTTATAATACAGGCACACCTTCAACATTTGACATTTCATTTCGGCAAAAATAGCGCCTTTCATGGTCGCATCCACTTTTTTCAGGGATTTAACAAAACTTTAACAGAAATGGCTCGGGGAAAGGGAATAGAAGAGCCAAGTCGGCATTGTAATGAATTCTTTTGTAGGTGATGATATTACAAAAGCGGGAAGCTTCCGATTGGCACCTAATCTCCCACAAACTTTCAGCTTGATATTGACACTGGAAACCGCAATATTGTGTGAGACCCCACCGCATAATATCAGCTCTTTCTTGCCTTATTTAGTGAAAAACTTTTTTGACACTCGTGTTGAACACAAACCGCTAAATTAAGGACATTTACTATATGCCGTACCTACATTTTCATTCAAATACTATATTTTTTAACATTTTTAACAACATTTATGTGTTTCCATCATTTAGAGGTGGTTTTCTCCAAAAGAAGAAAAGTTGAATGTGCTTACACCCAAGTTTGTGGGCGATGATGGGTTTCTTTCGAGTATTTTTTTTACTTATTTTACTTTGTTCTTCATTCTTTCTTCTTCTCTCATCTATATGTACTCAGAGGAAAACACAAGTAGAGTCAAGTCAAACAATGCATGGGAATTTGGTGGCATGTGCTTCTTTCTTTCTTTAGTTCCTCTGACGAGAAAGGTTTCAAACAAATAGTGGAATAGTGGAAACAAAGCGTCTTTGAAACTATAAAGGGAGAGCAGGTGATTCCACATGGAAAGTGTTTATACTTTTTATAGTGGGATTTCAGAGTAGTACTGCGAATATATCACAGAGGCAGGGCTCACGCACAAAAAATATGCGTTCTTTGTGGAACATGTACACACGAGCAGCAGCAGTCCACCAGTTCAGTGTTTATGCCATTGTTATTGAACTGCGCGATGGGAAAGCGAGGAACTTGGGAATTTGTGGGAGCCAATATAATTTTTGAGTACATTTTTTCTCCTTTGAGGTACCTCGCGTGGCACCAAATCTACATCTGTACTCTGTACAAGAAAGGAGTATCCAATTCAGAGGGTTCGTTTCCTATTTCCACATTCATTTGTGGAACCATCTTCCTTAGCGGGTAAATGGGTTTATAGGTTTCATTGTTTCTGATGTCGTATTGTAGCAACTGAATACACATTTTATAGCTAGGTATTGAAACTATCTCATTTTCTTTTGGAGAGATCGTGTAGTACTGTAAAGTGGATTTTGTTTCAAAAGGAAAGAAGGGTTTACGTGCTACAACAATTGCCAATTCCTACTAGTCAGAGTCAGAATGGTGATACGCTTGGTGCACCTTTTTCTCACCGTTTCCTTTCCTCCTCACCAAGTTCCATTATAACGAAGACTACTGATTTTCCACCGCTGCTGCTCAGATTTTTTTTTACGTATTATTTTTTTTTGTTAGAGGCTGAGGCTACTGGCACACTATCAATGTGATAGATGGGAGAGAAGGAATAAAGGAACGGTGGAGAGTGATGTCTCTGTTCAATTGTGTAAACTATGTAATCTAGAAGGTTATTTGGAATGGAAACACAGCATGAGCAAACTCAATCAATCAATCCAGTCACACTTTCTCCGGCTCTCCGAAGTGAACCACCAAAGAAAACAAATAAAGACAGGGAGCCAAGTCAGATTTCCACTTTCATTTCATATTCGACCAATCAAGATTTTGGTGGAGTGAAAGCAACTCTGAGAATTAGATCAATATACTCATGCATCCTTTATGTCATACTTATGATTTATCATGGAAATGCGAGTAACGCCTCATGGCATCTTCAGTCAGTTCTCTGCATTGTTACCGAATTGGGGGTATGTATCAAGGGAAAAAATGTTTTTGTGGGATGGGTTTTTGTTAGGGATTGGGATTGGTATGGATCATGGCGGATATAGGTACATACGTACTAGTCAATCACTACAAAGAGGTTACCAAATAGGTACGTGGTATAGTATTTATGTATATATATTTTGCTTAAAACATTAATACCACTGGAGGAGTAATTATTTCGTGGTTTTGGTTTTGCCGAACGAGCTCACATCAGCCAGAATTGCTGTACCAGGAAAGTCTTGAACTTTCCAGGAATCCCAGAGTCATTATTCTAATTTTATGAGGGGGAAATTTTCAGCCTCATGCAATGGCTAACATTGAATTGGAATTCAAAATTGGAAAATCGAGTATGTGACGGATATACACATATTATGATAATTATTGATTATGCATTTTAGTATCCACAAGCAGCCAACCAACAGGTATTCTGTTTTCAGTGGAATAGATTACAATGCTTGGTTGATTCATTCCACAAAAACAGCATGAAATAAGGCACTTGAGTGTGACTCGATTAATTTTCATTTCCGGGAAAATATGATTTGTTCATCATTTCTGGTGGATAACAAACACGTTGTGCGAGTTGGCGTATTCTGAGCATGTAGCTGGTTATACTTGGAGATAATATGTCGTCGTCTTGGAAAGCTTGACTTGAGTGATTAAACTGATCACGTGGTTCGGTTGTCGGTTAGAGCAAACATGAACCATTTTATGGATTTTGATGGATTTTATGGAACTTTAAACCTGAATGTCGTCCGTCATCATGAGTGATTATCGTATTTGCATTGTACTCATATTGTGGAACATGATAATGTAGGCAGTCTTTGAATAATAATAATTCAAATAATTCTATATAAAAGAAGTAAAGATATGCTAAACTTGTTTCAATGATTAAACTAGTGTATTGGCTGCGTCAGTTAAATGGAGAATGCCTCGTAGAAACTAGAAACAATTGGAAGGATAACTTCGTTGTAATTGCTGCCAACAAGTTATAAATTAACACCATCCTTGGCGCAGTACAATTTAATCGCACGAATAATGTGTCTCGTTGCATTACAACTTGTAATGGAGCATGCATTTGTTTTGGCATGATGTTATATATAATCCATGTGTTGATACGCCCTTATAGTGCCTTTAACACTTTCCTAAAATCTCGAATTACATAGATTTACAATGGCACAAGGTAACATATACACAGGATCAAGTTTCGAGGAGGAGGAAGCACCAGTAAAGAGGAAAGTGGGAAATGAAGAGGGAAGCATGTTTTGAGCTCACTTCCGACTTGAGTTACATATTAATAAATGGGAAATCAAGTCAGAACGGAAATTATTAGCGGAAACCCAACAAATTCTCCCTTATCCCAAGATCATGGTCGTATCCGTTGATGAAAAGGGAGTATTCCTGTAGGAGTCGTCTTCCTCGAGCTCGGACTGACAGCAATTTATTGGTGTTGGTAGTATTCCACGTACGTACGTATGTTATGTGTTGAAATATATGTAGACCAGATCACACTAAAGAGCTACACTGTAGCTCTGCAATCTTGGAAGAAAAAGGAGCGAGAAAGGACGCATAAAGAGCTCAATTATCATATTATTTATATTCATGCATTCAAACAACACATTCCCTGGAATGGATTGGCGTAAAAGTAATTGCATGGTGAATGTCACGAGCATATAAAAAGCTGCTTCAATCCTGGAACACTTTCACTGTCCAATAAACATTTTTTCATGGGGTGCACGTGCTGCTTGTGTACTGTATTCGATGAGGAATCTGGATGGAACTATACAAGGAAAACAAACAGATTCCTCCTCCCAAAGCATTGCCCAACATGTTGCATTCTTTGCCTACTGGTTTTCTTTCTCCCTTTTTGTGTCATTCCACACACTACTCCACTCTCTATATATACGTATACATACATGAACATAAGACACGACGAGCCCTGTTTCCATTTATTTCCGGAACGTGTAGGCGCACATGCAAATTTAATATTGGTCCAGAACCGTTCTCTGCTGCTTGTAGCGTAGCCTCCTTCTTACTGTTTACATATTTACCCCACCTACGTTCCCAAGGGTTACATCATGATCACTTTCCTTTTCTGATCTCTGCCTGCACAACAAGCTTCCAAGAAGAATGTCTTGTGAAGAAGATTCTGGCGTCTCGGTGTCGCGGTAAAACCAATACCAGGTATGATGTACTTATAATAATAATCCTATGGTTTCCCAACAATATCCTGATTGCACCCTTCTACTATTTTCCATCCTCTCCCACATATCCCCTTCAGCCAGTCTAATAATAAATTTTCTGTACTACACCGAGCTAGTCAGTGCATTTATCTACGGATTTATGAAGTTCTCGTCGTCGACTCCCGTCTCCTTGTTTATCTTCATCTTTTTCCCCTCAGCAGAGATGTAGCTTTTGAATGGGAGATCACACAAAAGTAAATAGTAGGTAGTCCTAGTTCTTTGTCATGTTCTCTCATCTCAGGCGATGGGGACATGGGCGCATTGAATGGAAACAGCTTTAAAGGACAAGATGTTGAGTAACCGGCGCGACGGTCGACCATTATGTTAGTTAACACTTTATGAAACAACATTCTCCATGGTTGCAGGGAATATAGGGGAAAAGGAAGTACAAAAATAGTACAGGAGCGCATTGACTTGCCAAAGAAAAAGGATTGTGTTGTGGTCCTTGGGAGACCAGAGAACGAAAGTGTATGAGGTGATGGTGTTACATTTTCTATGATTTTGTGCTCCTCATGAACAAACTGGAATGATGATAGGGAAAACGTGCTGTTTCATGGAGAAAGCATGTTTTCCTCCCTCTACTGGAATGTTTGATTGGGTAATAGGTATACACTTTTTTTCGGCTGCTGCTGCTTTGTTGCATTGACTGAGCTAGTAAAGAAAGACAAGAGTGGCTTTGTTTATTCATGTGCTTGTTGCGTTCACTGGGGAAAAGTCGATATGAGGGAGACATATGGATGGATGAAGGTAACACACACACATACACACAAAAAATGTAATATACATTACACTCACATTCTCACAGACACTTCGATGATGACGACATATAGAGGACGAAAAAAAAACAGGAGGAGGAGGAGGAGGACAAGTGAGAAAATATAAGCGCAACTAATCACTTAAACATGTTTCTCAGTCGGAGAACTGGAGAGCGAAAAAAAAATGAAGGAAGGGAAAGTAGATTCATGTGCCTGCATCGTGCTTTTTTGTTGTAACCTATGAGGGAAAATGAGATTGGTTGGACTTTCATTTTTCTGGTTGCTTGCACATGTAATTTGAAAGAAGGGTTCGAAGATACAATACGAAAATACGAGCGAATCGGATAACTAGTGCATTATTGTCCTTTGTATGCACGTAAGTCTTTCAACGGTTTTTATAGCTTGGCAGAGTAGAGTGGCTTTACTCTGAAGGTAGATACATGGGAGGAAGATATATATATGAAAAAATTGACATCCAAGGTGGTGCAGGCGTTGTCCTCAGAACCCCCTAGCTCATTTTGACTATATATTTATATATATATATACTTATCAAATATCCTCGTAAGTTGGCAATATTATTACATTTTCCTGTGGTGATAATAATATTGATAGCGCCGGTGGTGGTGATTATTGCAATTGGTGAAAACATGTACATATACATATGAAAGGAATACGGGTTTTGGGCTTTTTGTGGATGGAGGGTGTTTCTGTTGCGCAAAGTAGCGTCTGGTTGTTTGTATGCATTTCATATAGGCAACTTGTGGTAGCCAGCTGCTGAAATTGGAGGAATGAGTGGAGTAGTGGGGAATTATTAAAGGGAATTGGGAGTAAAAAGACGGAGTGACCTGCTGCTTTTGCTAATGTTGTCATTTTACGCTTTCTTTCATTCACTCTGGTTTGGAGCACAATAGGCCTTGTGTTGTTTGAAGAAAATGGGAATTAGAGGGAGGATGGGCATGTTGAAACCAAATGGGGAGGACGTATTGAAAGAAAGAGTCGAGTGGTATGGATGCCAGGAGGAGTGCAGCTCCTAGTTTATGACCTACCTAATAATACAATCAGTAGTAGTTTAAAAGTGTCGGCAGCGTACTTTATTCGATATTTTCAAGGACTCTGTTGTTATATAGGATGTTGAGCCTATGTGTCGCCTTAATAAGTATGAGGCTTTAGTGAATGTTCAGTTAACAAGAGGAACTGCAAGGTGCAGCAGTTAGTTTTGTGTGCACCGAAACTGTAAGACAAAGAGGAGAAATTGATTGGCACAGGTGGGATCTGTGTGCGACTAGCTTGGTCACATACGGCGTGACTAGTAATCGTGAATTATGGGCTGCAAGGGTGGACAATGGACAATGAAAGCAATAAATTACGCAAGGGTATTCTGTGAATGTGTGGCATCCGACTAGCCAGCATTTTAATAGTTTTGCAAATAAAAGGGTTCCCAGCATGAATTAGCATTCGTGGGAAGTTATTCCTGATTCTTGGTACTTATCATTGTCTTTATGTGTGCGTAGTTGTACCGTAGGTATATCAACTTTCCAAGAATTATTAGTTTTCCTCCTGCTGCGAGACAGTCGTGAGTCGTTATTTCGATCCATTTTAGCAAAAAAACATACTTAAGCTCTTTATAGTATATGTTTGTTTTATTCACCGGAATCCTTTGTCGACCAAAATTTAGATATCTTCTGAGAACACTTTTGGGCCCCTCTTTCTTCCATCTTTTTAGTCTATCAAATGGCATATGAACGGATACACAGCCTGCTTTGATCAGTGTACGCACAACTGCAATCCATTCCCATCATCAAACCACTTCTCCCAACGAAATGCAGAAATCATGCACAAAATCAAACAAGAAAAATAATATTATTGTATGTACAAGCGGAAGATAACAGTGAAGTATATTTGATGTCATTACTGTATGCCTGACTGATATACTTTCAGTAGACTGACAAAGTAGTCAGTCAGGTCAGATATGATGTAATTACGTTGTTCCTAGCATAATCCGTGCTATTTTACACACACACGCGAGCGACAATTTATCATAACCTGAGTAGCCTTGTCACACTTGTTTTCAATCAAAGCATTCCATCCATTGACACGAGCGAGGGACAAAAGCAAACGCTTTTGTTGACTCTTTCCCCACCACAATAACCACGTCACTGGCACATGCCGTGCACCACACACACACACACAAACACACATTCATTACCACCAACCACCACCACCACCGCCTATAACAACGACTTATTTCCCTTTGGAAAACTACATACCGAACGAAGACTACCACTCCATTATCGTGTGCAGCAGTCCTGTTAAAAGCCAAGCAGGTGTGGAGATGGTCGCCATAAACACTGACAGACTTGCACGCAGTGTGCCAATAAAAGTTGATCACTTTGCAGCGGCAAAGAAAGCAAGTTACATATGATCATTATCGGTAATAATATTGTTCGTGGGCGGTGCTCCCTGATGATCGTCGTATACATCACGGAGCATTTTTATTTTTATGGTATCCAGGTCCGTCTTGCGTTGGGACTACCGGCGCGGCGGCGGAAGGAAATGCGAAGAAAGTGAAGATAATAAATACCCTTTCGTTTCCAAGAAAATCACACGAATTTCTCGAAATAATAAAGGGTTACACAACCCGGCCGGGCTGGCGGGAGAGTGTGTGTGAAGGGGTGGGAGAAGTGACTGATGATGAATGAAATAGCGGCCTGAAAACCCTACTAAGCATTTTCTTTCACACGTGCTTGTATTCTCGGTGGTGGGGAAACATAAGAATCCAAAGAAATGCCGTTGTTGAGTCTGATTGTGAGTCGAATCGCTGCTCCATTATTTTCCCCCGTTCATTCTCTATATTATATCCCTTAGAAACTGACAAAAATAACTATTGACCGGTGTAAATATTCATCGTTATGTTATGAAAGCCTCCCACAATGCAATGTAATGGTCAACACTCATATTTTCATTTTCGCCTGTGGTGCCTCATGGGGAAACGAATTCTGGGTATTTATTTGAGGAACCTTCTTTGTCTGTCTTTGCAGCATTGTTTGTAGTGTGTGGAAGGTTCGTTATTTGACGTCGGTATGGGCCTAGTGGGGTACCAATCAAAACAGGTTTTTTCAGTGTCCTTGTACGTAACAGCGGTAACAGTTGTGAAAATGTAGTTACCCTTTCCGTTGCGTTGCGTTGTTCTCTCTCCCACGTTTTATCTTTAGTTGGGAGAGAAAAAAGTGAAATAATGGGAAACGAAGTGTGCAAGGGAATGGTCAAGACGACTCCAGAATGAATCCATGTATATATGTAATGACTGTCAATCAGGGAGGAAGCATGCTATAACATAACCATTTTCCCCAAAATAGTGTTCTTCAATTGACCTTATTCCTCTTTTCAATATATTTTTCGCCACTGACTGGCTGCCTGATTTTGAGCATTTCGTAATAAGCTGCAGTTTAGGTAGGTTTAGAGTGTAAGAATACGAGTTATGCGTCCAAATACGAAATAAACTTTTTTTTTCCGAGAGACGGCAAAGGGATTTCATGTCATTCCTAAGATTTTCTCCAGGATTCATTCTTATTCTCCAATCCATTTCGCCTCTCCAGGTTCTCCGTTTTGTTTCTTCGTCTCGAATTACAAATGTTGAATGTTGTCTACCAGAGAGCCTGTGTTTTGGTGGGTCCGTCTGCTCGTCATTTTAAAGGAAACTGGACTTGTCTAACGGCATGTCTAACTGAACATTTAACGATCAATTGTACGAATCCAACGTTCAACAAATCCCATTTATTGTCAATTAAGGAATTTTGCGGGTAATCGCAAATGCGCACCATTTCCTGTCAAGTGTTTACCCCTAGTTTATTTGTCTTTACGGGGACTCACCCCCTAGCTACAGTTTTAATGGGACGGGAAGGGAGAGACGGCCACGGAGAAACAAGAGTTCAACAGGGATATCTCATGTAATTATATTTGCCCATTACTTCTCATTTCCGTCGGGTCCCAATCCCGAACTTTCCAAGTCGTATTGGGTAACTGGTCATGCCCAACGAGTGTGATAGGTGGACGGAAGAAGGTGATGGAAATGACGGTTTATCTGATCACAGTTCAAATATCAAGGGAAAGTGAGTCGTATCGTATTACCTAGTATTGGGCTATTTTTAAAGGGATCCGGATGTGCAAGTTTGCAACCGGTAAAGAAATGATGACGTTGAAGGCATAATTTGATCCCATTCTTTATTCCGCGAGGGAAATGTCCGTATGACCTTCATGTGACCAGGTTTATTTGTAAAAATCAAGGCATACAAAGGAAGCTTTGAAATGAAGATACATAGGGATAGGGGTTTTCAAGAAGCTACATAGGGATAGGGGGTCTCCATATTACGTCAAATGACAGAAGTGAGATTGAAGTTTATTGATTGGCTTAATAAAAATAGTTTGCTTTACAAAGTTTAGTGTCGTAAGACATGTATCATGTACCTGTCTTGTGTCGTTGTAACTGAAAATCGCGTATCGTCAGAATTCTACGGAATTCTAATTGTAAGGACTATGCAGAATTCGTAATTTCGACGGACAAACTAGCGTCGGAAAGCATGATACTCATTCAATATAGCTTCCCTGTAGGTACAAAGGCACAAATAAGTAATCATTCCTGGCAAGTAAATGCGGAGAAATGAGGAGATGGGATATGAGAAGCCTTTAATAACTAATGCATGGTGTGAATTATCATTCATTTTGATTCCGTCGCTTGCACTTCTCCTCACTTTGCACTTTTCATGGATGATGTTTCGAAAGACTCCCTTCTTGCTCCGCATTTTATGCTTCAGTCCGGATGTACACGGTTCTTTTTGAACTATTTTTATTATTTTTAAGCGAGTAAATGATATTTCAGAGGGATGGCGTGTATGCCAATTAGAAAAACACAGCCAGTGATTATGGCTATAAATACTTCAAACAAATCGAATGACGCATTAGGAATTTACTTAGTATCTGCTTTGGCGCTTTGTTAATGCGGAAACCTAAACATGCATAGGTAGGCCCTTACGGTATCCAGGTGCATGACTGATGCCGCTCTTTGCAATTTTACCTTTGTTGTCTAGGATTTGGGGGTACTGACTGAGGCTATTATCTAGCTAGAAATGATTGCGGGGTTAAAAGTGCATAAAATAATTATAAATCCAACAAGGACATCACGGTTTTAGCCCACATGTGGAATAATGGGGGAAATAACGTCGAAAATTTCTTCCCAATGGGCTAATCCTCTTGAAAGTTTCAGTGATTGAAACTGGTCAGTTTCAAGTGAAATCCTCGCTAAGGGCTACCCTATTGTATTGTAGGTCTGGGAGGCAGATCCCGTTTTAGACAACACAAAGAAGAGATGCAAAACATGCAATTCTTGCAACAGTTTCTCAATTATAATGCAACTGCAGTTAGTGGAGTTATATATTATATATTGTTGTAATTGTAAGTTGTCGGAATACACTTTCCCCAGAATTTTAATCAGATTGCATAAGTAATCGGTGAATTTTAATCGAGAAGCATGATTATGTGAAAGTAGGCGACGGTGAGTAGGTGTGCCAGAGTAGCGGATTGAATTATTTTGTTGCGAACAATAGAATAGATTTCCAGCTAGTTTGTTTCGGGGTAATAGCATCATAAAAACAATTATACAACAATACCAGCTTTATTATATTATATAATAAACTTACGTAGGTCGCCATTCCAAGTAGCCGTGGTGGTGCTTCTTGCAGACTGGGAAGACCTTAAAGTTATATTTGTCAGAATTAACTTTGTCGGTTTCGTTTTCTGAGGAGCCACGCTCACGCTCTTATGTAGGCAGTAGGCTTATTGTGATTTTTCAATAGAAAGCCTGTTCAATGATATTTTAGTAGTTTGTCAGAATAGGGGGCCATCATCATCATCAAAAATCATGTGCAGAGGAATGAGTGCAGAGGAAAAATGCCGGAACCAAGGAGTGGTCAAGTATTTTGTACATTTTACATTTCACATCGAACTAGTTCAAGGTCAGTGGTAGATTTTTTGACGATATTGATCGCCTTGATGTTGAATGCATTTCCTGCAATAAACTCGTAATCCAAAGCAAATACGGGTCTCTACGTACATACATGAGCAATAATACGCAAGTAAACGGTTGTTTTTGTTTAGTGCCTACTCACAACAAGTGCGCTATATGCCCACTTCGAAAATCGTTGTGGCTTTGATGTGGTTTAATCCATACACCATACTACGGTTCAAAGCAAATAATGCCAACTACTTGCTTCAAACTCAAATTCCATTCTAGACAAATAATAATAATATAGCTCAGAGGTATTTCGTAGCTTCTGCAAGTGCGGTACACGTTCTAATCTAACCCCGTGGCTGAATCCAATAAGCTGGCGTATATACAACTCCAAATATGACATTCCACCCTCAATTTATTTGACTTTGAAAACACAAGCTCTCTGGCAAGCAATAATGCGAGCAATGAGTTGCTCGCAACGGTGGTGGGTTCGCGTTCGGTTGGAATTAAAAGCGTTGTTTGTTGTACAAAAAGCTGTTGTTAGAACAAAAAGGGACAAATGATATATTTCCACGAAAGATTTGACTAGTGCGATAACAAGCTGCTTGTGCATGGCACTTCTCCAATCATAAATCTCACCAGCAAATGATCAGAAAGTAATAGTATGAAAAGTGAACCAGGAGCATATATGAAAGTCCTCGTTTTCTGCAACGGTACACTCCACTCCATCCATGCTACGCCATTCCTTCTGCTGAGACACACTCCACTGCACTTTAATTGGAATCAGCTTTACCTTGCCAAAACTAGACCTTGTAGGAATATAGCAAGCAGGAAACAGGAAATCAGTCTGGATAGAATCACCCATGTTCCCACTGTATATCTTTTAAGCTAAGTATTTTGATCAACATCTTGTTCTTGTCCCGAACCCAGAGTTATATGCTCAATTCAGGACTTTCTAGCATTTTTCATAAATCAACTATCGATTATGCCACCAACTGAAAATATCGCTGTAAAACGCTTGGCGTCATATCGTCTGCTCCACTGGCTCCACTCCACTTCGACTAAACTGCTGGCTGAAGAATATGTATATGATTGTCCACTCGAAAAGCTCTGATGGCAGCACACTTATGGTGTGGGTGGATGGATGGGGAATTAATTAGCCCCTGGTTTAATTGGCTCGACAATAAAGGAAATTGGTTATAACGTCAGAATTGGTACATATTCATATACAAGCAAATGGAGAATAGTATCAGCAGCGTGCAGGCAGACAGGTTCCCTAGTGTATAGTATTTCTCGTGTAATAGGATATAGCAGATTCCAGGGAAGAGAGTCAAAAATCCTGAGAGCCGTTGCCTGACTACCTGCCCGCCGCGCTACCTTGCCTAGTTTGTCAGACAAATATTGTTTTTTTTGTCGTAAAATTTCACGTAATACATCCTCCACATGTACGTGGGACACATCTACTAGCCTTTCGCTCCATTTCCACTTTTTCCATTCAATTTTAACAATGACAATGGGGCTGATATCTTTTGTCACTTTATTTTCCATCAAACCACTCACCGCTTTATTCACAATGCTCGTCGGGTTGATTCTTGGAAGCACACAACAAGACATTATTTTTTTTCTATCCAAACCGAATAAATGCATTGTGATGGAGGCGAAGGAACAAAAGTAAAATTGCATTGACTTTATATTTGCTACATTCTCCTCTCTCCTCATCGGATGTATATGCCCACATCATCTCGCATTTCCTTGAGAATGGCGTTTTTTGTAAACACATTTGCAATTACAAAATGAATCTGTCACGGATTTAGACTGAAGTGGAGACAAAGGGAGACGGGACCAGCCCTCTTCGCCCGAGCATCAAATGCATTGAGTAATAATGTATGTTGGTGAGTGAGATTTGAGATTGATGATTTCTCATGTGGATTGTAGACATACTGAGGCTGAGGCTCCATCCCACTTTTCTTGTTGACAAAAGTGACTTTGGCGTATGTGAAAGCTCACCGTCACAGCAGATTATTTGTTTGTTAGTTTTAGACCGTTAGGTATTGCTTCCCAACCTCCAACACTCCAGCCGCCAACTGCAATTTCCATTGTCACCCTGGACTGGAATGGTCATCACATCATACATATATATACCCCCAGTGGTAAAATGAAATGTTTACCAATTAAAACAACATCCTGTGTACTTTCCGATATGCAAATAAGGGGACAAAAACCGTGCCGACTAGACTAGTCGTCAAAGAACAAAATTTGCATTTCATCTCATATTCCAAATGTCGTCGTGTCGGTCTCTTTCGCAGAAAAAGCTATTTGCTTTCTTTCTGATGAAGAGGAGATATTATGATAATAATATGATGGCAGTGTTGTGAGGTTGGTGATGATGTCACTCTGGACAAACAATGAGTTTATGATGACGATGAGGGACAAAAGATGAGTTATAAAGTAATGAGCACATGGGAACATATATATATATATAGATACCTATGTTATCACATTTCTCCATTTTCATTGAAACTCTGCGTGCCATCAAAGTGGGAAGAGGAACTTTCTCCTATCTTCTAGCTGCTGTAGTAAGGCACTTCAAGGATAAGAAGATATCATTTTCGTCGGTATTCATACAACGTCCTTCTCATTTCCTCTCTAAGGAAGAAAAATGTTGCACCCGGTTTGACATCCAGTAGTAAGCAAACTACAAAGTTGACTCGGGAAATTCTCATGAGTTTGAAGTTCAAAATGAGGCCTATACATATACATATATCCCATGCAAATAATACCTTAGAATTCTATTTTAGTAAGTTGTTCAAGCGTCAGTCTTCTTCCATCAGATTTTACCCGTGATTTACGTACTTCAAAAGATGTCCTCATGTTACCTACGGGTATTATTTGCAGTTTTACCGTTTCATAGCATTATTCTCCGTCACCCAAGTTCCCTCCCAGTCAGGAGCCCCATTGAATTACTAAAAAAGGAAAGTTTCTTTGGCTTGAGGCATTGCTCCAGCGAGGCGTGCAAGTACAATGAAACACCAGCATTTTATTTACGTGATAATACGTCACTTTATGATTCTTACCCCACAAACAACTCCTTGTTGATATGACGACGGGGGCGGGGAGGTTGTACGTACGTCCAATGAACTTTTCCAATTCTCCACTACAAGTCATTTGTCGTTTGCAAAACCGTCCCCACCCCACCACCATCCATGTATAAACGGGATAAATATTATTATCATTTTAACAGCCTTGTCATCAGTCATAAGTTACCCCTGGGGCTCTTCTGGCCCTGCTCTGCTTAATAGGGGAGTAATTAAAATGGTACGCACCATTTATCCCTCAGAATCCGAGGAAACGGGCGAAATTACACTACAAATCCCTTTTCCATTATGTGTAATGCCAAAGCATTACTCAAATGACAAAAAAGTACACTAATTTAAACAAATGGTGTTTATCCGGAATGGTTGGAATGATGACGTTAGTAGTGATTAATTTTTATGGGGTTTCAGAAGAAAAAAAAAAGTTTTTTTTCTTTCATAAAGAGTTCATAATTTTTCACCGTCGTGCCGAGTAGTATCAAATAATAATTTGAAAAATGATTTTAAAACTTTCCCTTTGACAAACTTTCACTTTGAGAGGTGGTCCTTTTGTGCAAGCAAGTCATCGACTACACAGACCAAGAACAAACCCTTGGAAAACATTTTCCTTTTAAAGTTTTTGTCTTGTGCAAACTTTGGCAGATGGTCGTTTTCTGTGTGATGTTGAGAGGAGTGAGAGAGAGAATAGGTATGAGCAGGGAGGAGTGTCCCAGCTGTTGACAATCTCTTTGAAAACTCGGCAATATGGTGACATCCGATGGAAAGCTCTTCAATTTTCACTTGGATATTTTATTTTACCTTATTTTGGTTGACTGAAACCTGCTTTGATCTTGACTTGAACTTGACAGTTCCACATCATGTGGATATATGGGATGAGATGAGAGTGTGTGGTCTGGTCTTCTCGGTCTGACTGTTCCCAGAACACTCGAATTGTGAATGGCGAAGCAGTATATTTTCTACAACATCCTACATTCCATCATTACGGAGCAAATCATTATAATATTTCTCGTTTAACGAACGTCGTTATACTTACTACTTGCCGGCAAGTAGTTTGGCGGATCCGGATCAATTTCACCACGAATAAATATAAGAAGCTGATTATGGGGTTTACGTGTGATGTGACTACATGTCATAATATTGCTATACTGATGAGGGAACTTGTGGGAAAAGAAAATGACTAGCAAAACAAGGAAATAGCTGTAGTTAGTTGGAGGGATGTCCGGGATGGAAGAATGAAGGTTATGAAGGAGTAAATTTCCTTTCACCAATTATATTCCCACCAACAACGCGTTGTTTGGGGCTAATGGTTGTGGCGTACTTTAACCTCGGGGCTGATGCCATGTCACATTGAAAACATAAACAACAACTGGGGGGCTTCCACAGAAATAGAAACTCGTACGGGATCCCATTTAATAAATAAAATTATAAAGGATATTTAGGAACCCGGAGCATTACCCCTTGTAATTTCCCATTCGTTTATCAGCGTGGTGGGTGTGACGGTTCAGGTGAAAGGCATTTTATTTATATACATTTAATGTCACCTCTCACCTCCCTTTGAGGTTTCTAAATCACTGAACATATGTCTCCAAACAAGGGTCGAGGTTGAGTCGTTTATAGCCGCTGTCGTTCAGTTGGAGTGTAGTGTATGAAACCGGCATAGGTTCCACTTGAGAGTCAGTGGAAGATCTATTAAAAGATCAAAGCAAAAGCCATTTAAAGATAATATGATTTTGAATTATATTCTGTGCAACCTGGGGAGATGATTAGATCTAACGGCAACGGTAATAGTGGAACTTGGTTGTGAAATAATTTCTTTCAACTGAACTCCACTGCAACAACAAAGTGTTTACTGCGTCGGAGAGAAAGTGCATGCCTACCAGTTTTTTTTTGTGTGGATTCACACGTGATACGTTTTCTCACGAACCACATCATCAAAAGCACAAAGAACGAACTGAAATTACTGCAAAAGTATAACGGTGCAGATGACACACGTGCCCTTGAGGAGAGGTGACCTATTCATAATGTGCGACTCATTAACGTAAAATGTAAAAACAAATACCTACAAAAACTGTCATCCGCAGTGCCCGAAAAACCTTCAAGGTATTACTACTGTACCACCGGGAAGTTGTTTTAAAATAATAATGTCAACAAATTGGGACAGGACAATTAGTTTATTAACTATTCTACAATAGGGACGTTGGCACGTGTCAGAAGAAAGCAGAATGAGCTATGCGTCTAAAGGTAATAATGTTTCTTCGAGTATGTTCAGGGATTTTAGTTAGCCTTTAAGCACTTGTTGAGGTTGAGAGCTCTCAGTGGGGGGGGGCTTTGGATAATCATCGCTGAAATTGAAAGGTGCCTTGAGCATCGTTGAGAAACTGAAACTGAGAAGTGGAGGGAAAGGAACGCATTGGGTACTCTCTGATATGATGACAAATTCCGCCTTTCGTTCACTGTGCATTGAACCCTTGTTCTTAGGGTGGCCTCTCCGATTAAGCAGGTTACATCAAGAATATTATCGCATTAACCCAGATTGACTAGAATCATTGGAATCATATTTTTGAAACGTGTGAGTAAAATACAAATTGGGAGTCGTATTTGTTAAACTTATAATATCTGTTCATGGTCCCATGATGTCAATTTAATCAATTTCCCATTCATCAGGTTTCCCCGAGAATGTTCTTACTTATCGCTAGAAAGGCCTATTACCACTTTTTTTTACCACAGACATAGAGCGTGTCTCTATATGCATGATAGTTATCGAGCCCATGATCATAATAAATATACATTTAAGAAGCCATGAAAGAAACGAGGAAAAAATACCAACTTTTTGGAAAAGATTATGTAAAAAAAAGTGTTGCGTAATAGGGAGTTCACAGTAGTGTACAGATTACAGTCTGGCTTGAATATGCGTGGGTTCTTCCTTCATGTCACATTTTATGGACAATTACACTTTCCAGACGAGATGTCCTATCATCTCATCTCATCTCATAACTGACAACTTCATTCCTTGATCCCACTCGATTTTCCCACGTATATGATATGAAATTCCAATTAATAATCTCTCGTCCCACCTTATAATCAGAATTCAGAGACTCCTATAGCATAATTTCCACGTGGGATGTATTCAACAGACTGTGTGTGTTTCCTGCATGTCTGAAAATGAGGCCTAAATTACGCTGCGAAAATACAGGTTGGTGTGTTTTTCTTGAATGGATTCGCGCTATTGTTTACCAGCTCGGTTGATTTTGCATTTCACAGGAATCTTGAGGATCCCAATTCACCACGCAACTGATCCAGACGATTCATCCGGGACGTCTGTGGGGCCGTGTGAAGAACAGAGTGAGCGTGGCATCTCGTTTCCTGTTTTGACGAACAATGTCAGTGACAGGGGAATCCGAGGCGGCAGGAGTGGTCTCAACTGGTGCGTCATTCCCGGCGATGGAGTCAACGGGTGCATCCTGGACAACTGATCTGTTTGGTGGCGAAAACTTTTCCACCGAGATCCCCTTCTATGACGACTTGGACGATGGGATTATCTTTTTCCCCACTCCAGAGGATATGTTCAATCCATCCAAGAGAAATCCAGCTTTTTATCCAATTGTCATCACTCATGCGATCACGTTCGTGTTGGGGATAATAGGGAACGTGGTCGCTGTGTCGGTAATGGTGGGCGACAGGAAGGGGCGCACAGCAACAAATTTGTTTCTTGTTAGGTAGTCACCTTAGCTATTTATACATCTCATTTCATTACATACTGTCGTCGTAACTTGGTATGAATTGCTTGTTCCATATATTAATTCTCAATGTCTGATGTATTTGTATTTTGAATGGACAAACAGCTTGGCGATTGCTGACTTGCTCCTCCTCATCATCTGCATTCCTCTCGAGGTTCTTCTCTACTTTGTCCTATTCGAGGACAACGAGGTCATTTGCAAAGTTGCACGCTACACGGAGCTCCTCTCGGCAAGCGCATCGGTTCTCAATCTGTGTGCAGTCAGCATAGAAAGGTAAGTTTAAAAACCGTTTGGTCGTTCAATTGATCCCATATCGATTCATTTTGTTTGATACATGGTAAATATGGTTGAATGCGTCACTCGTTATTTGCCGTCTTACGATGAAAAAGTAATATGAACCCTTGTCGCGGATGAAATGAAAAGAGATGAAAGACAATTAGACTATATTTACAATCCAGACTGTCAGACATTTATTCAGAAAGTTACCTGACTTTTAGTACTCCAAAGGGTATACAGTACACTGGTGCATAAACATGAGTCTAGAGATGAAAGTCTGACTAGGTATGCGTGTGGGTAACACCTGCAGAAGACGTGTAATACATCCGTCCCCGCCGTCTGTAGCCCCAGGTTATCTTCTCATGAAATTCTTTCTCAGGGCTGAAATACATTCCTTAAAAAACATGAAAAGGGAAAAATGTTCCTCCAAACTTTGAAAAGGGAAAAAAACCTGAAAGATTTCCAAGGAGTAGTGGCGTCCTGCTAAGACTCATTTCCGAATAAATATATAAACCTACTCTGACGGGGGTTTTACTTGAAATGGAAAAAAGGAATCTGTGGGAGGAGTGTTTTCTCGGAATGGGACTAAATTGAGATTTCCTCGGCAGAAAAGTTGCCATCCAGCAGACAGCCCACTTTCATGAATTATTTACAAAGTAACAAAATTTACATGGAAATCTAATAGACTGCAAGCAAGCAAACAAACAAGCTGAAATCCAACCTTCGTTTTGGAGCGAGCTAAAATTATATTTAAGGAGAGTGAGGAGTATACACAGTGATTATGTAACAGAGCCAGTCTTGTGTTCCTCTTGTCCTCCCTTGTTTCACAAGAGTTTGATTCGCTAATTCCTTTAACATTCTACCATGGTCATTAGTTTACGCTCACCCTTCCAAGAAGGTCCAGTGGGAGGGAAGGGAATGAGAAGGGATTGAAATGAAAATAGGACATGCATGACCATGTGTGATCCTCCAATTCCAATGCGTACGCGACGACCGGATTCCACATATTATCCGACATTTTAGGTAGACCGCAAGACTCCCATCGTGACAACTGTCCTGTTAAATTATAGGTGATATGTCTCTGTGTGGACATTGAATTGCATCCTGTGTGTCTTGTAATGTCAGGATGTGTTGACGACAAGAGCGACAAGTTCATTACATATTTAGGTCTTAACGCATCAATGCTTTATTCTCCAAAATCACGAAATGAACCGTAACCATGTTAGGAATCTTCGAAAGAAATGACCCCACTCGTTGTACGCAAGGATGACATCAGGAGTTTTTTCTTTGTGTGGCTTTAATACGGAGTTTTACTTGGATGCCACGTGTTGGATCATATTCCAAGAAAATATAACAATATGTGGTCTTGGTTTGCTCAAACAGATTTGTCGTCATTGTATTTCCCATGACATCTCGCTCTGTGTGCACGTTGAGTAATGTTCGAAAGGCCATTTGCGTCGTGTGGGTTATTGCGATGGTGCTCTCGTTGCCAACCTTGCTGTCACAGGTACGTACTTTCTTTATTAACTTTTCTCACTTTTACTTCTTTTTTTTTACTTTTTCTCACCAGTTAGTTTTTTAGCTGCTAGTGCCTTTATGTAGTAGATTTAAAAATTGTCAATTTTCGAATAAGGCTATGTCAAATCGTTACACTCTTGGGCTGTGGTTGTATAGTTTTCATTTACAAGATCACATACCATCATGATGGGTTGTTGTACCATTTTTTGGACGCAAACAAAACACACGCCAAACTGCGTGTTTCCCACAACTTTGTACGAAAAAACAAAGTTATTAAATGCGTGAATAGAAAAAGTGGTGGCAAATGACCAAAGAGGTCAACGATTTTTTTTCTTCTGTTTTTCTGCAACAAAATCGAGTTCAAGTCGAGAGACCAACAACAAGCCCGATTGGGGAAGGAAGCGATGCGTCAGAAAAAGGGCTGAACTGTGACCAGGAGATGCGACCAAGTGTAAATATGCCGAAACCTTTTTCACGAAGAGTACACCACCGACCAAACTGCACACCGAATCATTCCACCCCCCACCCCCCACCCCACGGTACATGGCCACCCGAAACTAATGAGCTTTGCGCTCATGGACGTCATGCCAAAACCACAAAGCCAGGCCAGAAGCCATCATTATTCATTGGTGCCCATTAACTTTGACTCGCCAAAACCAAGTTGTATTTCCAGGCTGGCTGGTTGCATATTGCTACTCCACCCAAGTTCACAGCTAGCCATACACGGACGGACGGAGGTGCACCCTCTGTACACTTTTTCTTGATTACTAAACTGTTGTATCCTTTGCATACAAAAATAGTTTTGTTCAAGTAATTTGAAACAAATGAAGGAATGACTTTTCTTTTTCCACTCGTTTGATCAAAACGGTTTGGTTGTTGGACTCACCTCATGCGTCTAGGTCTATAACCAAAATGAGGGCTATGAAGTGGCAGGATTTTGACCAAGCAGTTTTGCTTTGATTACCCTCCATGCTAATATCGCCTCTAGCATTATTTGATCTTGATGGAATCATATTGAATGGATGATCCTTTGTGTGTGTAATTGTGAAAAGGGAGTCAGACTAAAAATCCATACAATTTGCCCAAGAGTTTAACGATATTGCCAAAGTTCCTCGTATTGATTTTACGTTTGAGTGGGTATACACAACCCCCAACACAAACATTTTTTTTTGTCATTCGCGTTTGAATGAGAAAGAAATGGAGTGGAGGCTGCTAATATTATATGTGTTATTTTCCTGTTGGAATTCCAGGAGGGCTTCTCTGTAACCTACACGAACAACATAACCTCAGCGACCGTATACTACTGCGAGGAGAAGAGTGGGGCACTCGGATTGCCAATTGCAATCTACAAATTTGTCATTCTGTTTGCTGCTCCGGCCCTCCTAATGATAATCTGCTACTCATATGTTATCCGAGAACTGTGGCGAAGCACAAGGAACATCAACATTCTAACCAATTCAAAAAGGTAAGAGGAAGCGGAAAGAGTTCACTAATCCGATTTAAAATAGGCTACATACGTCTCACTCAACTCTCAAGGAAAGGGAAAGTTTGACTTCGTTTGGGGAAAACTATATGACAAATCCGGAGATCTCCTCGATGCTTGCCTTATGGGCTACATTCCATGTCTCTGCACTTGCTTCTGAGAAAACAAAACACCATCAAATATTTGATCACATGTGGACCGTGAGGACGGTGACTTCCTTCCGTAGGATTAACTCCACCCTTGATTTCTGTGGGGAAACCTTCGCTTCACGAAACTCTCCTCACGAAATACAATGCCTGAAACGGACTGATCTATAATGCAACAGGCAAACTAGAGAGACCAGAAGCGAAATTTCCAAGCGCTGAAAATTGACAGTTGTACAGCAGAAAATGCTGCGTCTTGGCCAGAGGCTCGGTCGGTCGAATGCAGTTGCCCATTCAGGCTTCATTTCAGGCTTCTAAATACTCATAAAATACGGTACTCTAAACTCCAAATTATGGTATCTCACGAAAGGTTTATGAAGTGTCGTGTTTTTCAACCGTGCACTCCCATCCCGAGTATTCTCAAACTGTAGGAATATAGCGTTATGTAAGTTGTTGTAGTTGAGAGGACCCTCAATTTCGTGATCATCGTGTGGAAATATGAAAAGAATAAATAAATTCCATTATGAATACGCTTTCAAGTTGAGTCACAGTGTAGGACTTTGTGCAAGTGCAAGAGTTGATGCTAACGAGAGAGAGACTGATATTTACGAATGCTTCGTGCTTCGCTTCGCTTTAATCTCTGAATGCCTGCTTTCTTTGTACATCTTACTATAATATGCAAATTAAGTAATGGATCACAGAATTCACAGACTAGCTTGTGAAAGGAACAAGCAAAATACACTACGATAATGTCGTCAGAAAACAACCAAATCCAACTCTTCTCTTGATGATTTTTGATGAGTTTTTTTTTGTTTTGGCAAAGCACTTCGAGTCACCGTGCTCACTTTCCTGCTGCATCATAATAAGTGCCTCGACATGGTTTTTTGATTCCCTTCAATCTTAATATATGGTTCATTGAAAGGGTGCAGCAGGCAGATAAGGAGAATACTTACATTTATAAAAAGTATATATGCGAATAGGCAACTCCTTTTTTACAGTTGAAACATTGGCCTTTTTTTAAAATTTTTATAATTATGAGTTGAGCTTGGAAGGCTCAGTGGCCGTCGCAATTTGCATTACAATTGGAGCTCTCTACGCAATCACACATCAATGAACTTAATTACTTGAAAACATTGCAATAAATATGAGGACGTGGGAATGGGATAGCGTTTGTTTTTCTTGAAAATGAAAACTTACGCGCAGTTTGTATATTATTATATCGAGTTTTGTTTCATTATATGACTACCTATTATCTTTCCTTTATTCAATGCAAACTATAAATGTGAAAACTCGAAAAAAAATCGCTGGGAGCAAAGAGCGGCGTACTGCTTACGAAAGTGTGTCTTGTAAACCAATTGGACATGGGGGGTTTTGAACTATGGTTTCATATTATAATAATACTTTACTTTCCTTCCGCAACATTCATGCAGTTGAATGAAGAGATGATTAAACATAAACAGTGAAACAATTGAATAAAATCCTGTTTCGGGATGGATGTACTTACGTAATGATTAAAGATTGCATGGGTAGAGCCGTCAGCCGACTATGCCATGTCGCTCTGGTACTACGCACGATGCTTAAAAAAATAGATGAAATGAACCCGAAAATCAAGAAAACCAGTAGATTTAAAAAAAAACTTTCTGGCAACAAAATATACGGTCACTGCGGCAGTACATGGCGCTGATTTTTATTCATGAATGTGATAAGAGCATTTTGGAGAAGACTAGACGTCATGCCCTAAAAGCACTCACACCGTTACCCATTCCTTTTCCTCTTCCACTTTTTTAATCACTTGATGAAGTATACTTGAAATAATGATTAACCAACAGTTGCACAACCTTTCCTAGAACTTTATATGAAATGGAACAAGAATTGAGAAGAATTGTAAAGAATACTTGAAAATGTGGTACATCACGTCCTCACTCAACATCTAACTAACCAAGGTCGCAATTTTTTTTTTACAAACACGTACTTGCATTTGACAAGTTACGCGATCCAAAAAGTCATACAATTAGTGTGTCTGCTAATGAAAAGAAGAAATTTGTTTCAGTAAAAGAAGTGAAGTTGCGCGTGGGTTCGAATAATGTCTACGTGTAATGCGATTCTATGGACCTCCAACCCGAGAAGTGAAATAGGACTTGGGAAAAGGTATGAATGAAAGAGCATCATCGTTGCTCCAATAGCAGCACTGACTCCATCAAGTAATAACCCATCTGGAGAATCTTATTTTACTTTTACAAAAATGGTCTGAGTAGGGATTTCATGCCACGAAAAATGTTACAAGAGGAGATTCGTCGTACCAAACTTCTCATCCCAAAGTGTTGGATACGGCGAGATCCTCAAAATGGATTTTTAGTAGAACCTTTTTTTCTTTTCTTCTTTACGAAAGGCATGTGTACAATGATCCCCCATTGATCGTGTTATTGAATAATTCAAACCACAAAATAAACTCAATGATGTGCGTTCTCCGGTGTCTCTAAAATGTACACAATTTTCCCTCCTCATATTATCAAACAATTGGGTTAGCAAGCAATAAAGGTTCCCGTGAAAATTGAAGGTGTTGTTGGTTTGCTTTCTCTCTTGTCAAATGTCAATATGTACATTGCACTACATGCAAAAAGAGGAAATTGAGTGTATACATTTCCCTCGTCCATAACACAGTGAAAATATTTTTTCTCTCCAACCCTTTTCTTTGTCGTAAGTCTCAAAGTGTATGAGTGTGGGCATGCATGGAACTCCCTCCCCCACTCACAATGAGATACGAACGAATATTATATTACATTACATTTAGTAAAAAACGGGAAAATTGGATGAGATGGCAGTATCATGTACAAATTCGACGGGTGTGCACTTAAGAAAGTGATGGTAGGAAAGTAAGTTGTATATATTATGTTCTGCTAGAGCTACTACATATAGGTACGCCGTTTATTCTGCCATGCTATAGAAACTATAGAAACATCACATTAGAGTCTAACTCCTCGGAAACTTTTGAACTAAAAACTTGATGTTCATCGCGTACAAGTTCAGCTCAGTAATGGATAAAAGGCTGGATATTATATAGTTTTTAGTTGACGAGCCCAGCTCCATTGTGTGTGAACCATTCTCTCTGTGCCATAATATCAAACCACCCGTGGCAACTTTACTTTTAAAAGATGGACAAAAATTACATTTCAAAAAAAGGCTTAACAATTTATAGCAGAAAATTGGTACAAAAAAAGGTCCCATTCCACACAGATACAAAAATAATATCCAGCAAGCGTAAGTAAACCCTTTCTCTTCCATGATGCAGGCGAACATTTCTTCTTTTTTTTCTCACAGTTGCATCAAATTTAATTTTGGAAAGGGGTAAAGTGAAACAATCAAAAATGAAAGTTGAGCCTTGTTTATCCACCTTTTGCGGTGGATGAAATTGCACCACATCGTCAATCAATCCTCACCACCACCACCACCACCACCATGCACCATAACGACTGCGAGCCCCTCTTCCGCTTATAAAACAACGAGCTAGTTGTGATGGTAAATGAAAGGTCATTATCCACGGCGCACAAGCAATTTAGAGGAATTAATGACTGTGTTTAGCCCACTCTATGCTGTCCTAACAAGTGCTCCCACACGCACATCCAAACGGAGAGAGAGAGAGAGCCACCCTTAATTGAGAAAGTCATTTAGCCCCCTGAGTAGTAGATTGTGTTGACTGCTGGTGGAATGGAAACTGTTACACTGGAAGCTATATAAGAACTATATAATGCTAAGTGCTTGTCAAATAAATCAGTTGAAGAGGCTATTGATCAATCAATTACTCCTTGTAGTTAGACTGCAAACATGATGGCAAATTATACAACCAGGGGTTTCCAGCACGCTCTACTACAATTTGATCATGGCTTTATAATCTACTGTCAGTTAGGGCCTGGACAGTTCTTTTGTCAAACAAAACAATCTGGTCGAATTAACACTGAGCCAAATTATTATTATTATTATTATTATTTTCTTACAATTAAGTAGTTTGGACTGGAAAGGAGTCGCAGGTATTTCACACTTTGAGAAAGTGCGGTAGGGGATTCTACTCGGAGGAGTAGTTTCCTTTAGAATTTTGTAGGCAGGCAGGCATAGATATATTGTAGAGAACTCTTTGTAGATCTAGATATTAAAAACTATAGGTTGCTATTACGCAAGTCTTGTATCAAGCTTTTACGATAATTGCCAATTATCTTCAGTTGCTTTTGATTTTCACGGTGGAAGACAGGTGTGTACGAAAGGCTACACATGATGTGGCTATTATTATTATTTGCTTGATTCGGCAGCCATGCGTGTCGTTTGCCCTCCTCGTTTAGTTCACTCGAGTTGAGTAATTTATTGCAAATTGTGAAATGATGTCATATAGTAAACAATATCATCATTTTACTGGCAAAGTGCCCCTCACCCGATCTAATTTTCGTGGTAAAAGCGGAGAAAGTCGGACATTCTGCAAGTACGTATATTGTCTCTTTTGCCTGCTGTTACCTTGTGAAAGTGTTGGAGCATGTTGCTCACTCACTCGCTCAGTCAGTCAGAACAAACTCGAATCTTCCTGTTAAACACCAGCGGAGGAGCTAGCTAGTAGGCTACATGATGCTCGTTTTCTTCATGATGTGTCGGATTTTAGTCTTCAGAATGCATGTCACGCTAAACAGTCAGTTTCAGAAGGAAGACCTTTTCCCTTCTTTGCAAAAGGAGGTTGTGTGTGGTGCTAACCAAAAAAGGAGAATAAACGACTCAGGATGTTGTGACTTCTTAGAACCTTGTGTCTTTTTGATCCCTACTTGGTTTGTATGACACGACATTGTTAGGACTCACGGTGAAATATGTACATCTAAAGCGATAGAGTTCACCACATTAAACAACATCATCATCATCATCATCACTCCCATTTGGTGGCTCATATAAAAATCCTTGAATGTATGCGATGAGGGGTAAAATAGCGTCGTCTTACAAAGATTCCTGTTGTTTCATGGATCGCCCTCCATTTCCCTTCTCATTTTCACTTTCAGCTCAACATATTATATATATATTTTTTTCTCTGTAGATATGGTTTCTTTGTGACTCTTGCTGGGAGAGATGATGGCATGTGGCTGGGGCCACAAACAATCATACTTTGGCCAATATGAATGTCGGTCGGTGTGTATTATACGTATAAACAGGATAGGGTTATTGATAACAGTTTTTTTCCCGTTTTCATCCACTCCTTTTCGCATTCAACGCACGACATGAGCATACATTAAAACGGGATGCGTTCGTCTCCGGGGAAAGCACTGATGAGAATAAATGTACTTGACGGAGCCATTCCCTCCTGCTTTGCATGTTGCGTGTAATACTAATATTATAATAATAAACGTTAGACGCTCTTTTTAAGCACACCAGCAGCAGGATTTAAATCACTTTCATGGGCATGCAGACAAATGTACTGCGGCTGCATACGACTTTTCCTGTGCCAAGTACCTTTTCGATAGCATGTTGTATATAAAGGGAAAGGCATTTCGTTTACATGAAGTATATAAGGGTTCTCCATAAGGCAGAATTCAAATCCGAGGTTGAACTCTGAACAAACTTTGAACGTTACGAGGTTTATTGATGCTACATTCATTCAACCTTCCTTACAAATCATTAAGAATCAAATGTTTTGTGTGACTAACATAGACTGATGCTCCGTTTACTGATGCCAGATATATAGAGAAACTTGTATTGATTTAGAGTTACTAGAGGAAAAAGTTTTAATTCTTTAGTGGTTTTTAGATGTTAAAATAAATATCCATCAATACTGCCTTTTTATTATTATTATTATTATTATTATGCTACTTTAACTGTCCGGTTGTAGTCTTTTTTGAATCAATCACATCACATCACATCACAACAGTGATGAAAACAATTAAAACGAGAGAAAAGTATCAATTTAAACATTTAAACATACATAATATTATTATTGTGGTGTAGCTCGTGTGTGTGGTGTGTTCATCCAATCACATAATATTTCATAATTAATAATAATAAAAAATTGTAATACTACTACTACATACATATGCGTACTCCTATTCCATCCAGTCACCTCCACTCCACCACCTCACCACAGACAACCACACAATACAACACAGCTGTGCTGACTTGTGGTTTATATATCTTTTGGATTTTTTATCGTCCCTTTATGGGAATCAAAAACAACAAGCGACAAGTATATCATGAGACACCCAATCGAACAGGGACTAAACTTTATCTAAGAATTCAGAGTGGAACAGAGCTTCTATGCAACCCCCATCTCCCTATGGATTACAACTGACTTATAGTTATGCATGCAAAAATATCAAATATGCGCTCCTTATAAATTGAGAATGAGCCCTTGCCCCATGTAACAAGGTTTGCTCTCTCAGATTTTGCACTTCAATTAGGTTCAGGATGGACCATCAATTTGCAATTTTTAATTAAAGTTACAATTCAGTGCAAATATATGGTATTCTCAGTCGCAGAGCCAGAAAAGAGTCCACTCACATCAGCGCACTTTTTTTTTAACCTGGGCAATCTTTCGGGGTATAGGGATACCTTGGAATCGGCATACATACACGTCATAATATTATGTCAATCACGCACGACGAGAAGTAGGAAGGAAGGAAACCGGGTTGATGATGATGATGATGAAATGATATGGGTAATAATGTTTGATGCGTTTTTAAATGAGAATTGGTTTGGATGGAGCATTTTAAAACTGATTTAAACTGATTTATTATTATTATTATTATTATTATTATGGGTAAATAGTTGATGAGGATTTAAACTAGAGCTGGCTGATATTTCTGAACTTGTGTCAGCGGGTAGGAATTGAAGTCGGAGAAAATAAGCTCTTTCTCTCTGATACTCGTGTACAGTCAGAGTTGATGAGTTTTTTTTTGTGTATTAGTTAAAATATTATAATTGTTGATGTAAAATTGTTGACTGAATTAGGTAATACCTATATATTACTGCATACACCACGAATTATTATTATGCAGTTATGCCACGAACTGTCAAAACAGTTCAAATGACATGCCATGCCCTTATTAATACAAAGCGGTTTGGTTGAGGTTTAATTCTGTATACAATAATATATATATCCTCTAGTAACCAGCAGCGCTACGAATTAATACCTTTGACACATTTTTATATTGACGATTTCCCGGATAGTTTGATTCGTCTCCCACAAAAATTACGCCAACTTAAGTTAAAGTTGATGGTCAATTAATTTTTCAATCTCCCAGAATCTAGTTTTTTCTTCTGTAGGTATAGCTTTTGCGTTTCGAAATGTTATTTTTGCTCCTGGGGGATGTCTTCCGTGAATCTAGATTTTGCTACATCAGTCAGTCACCAGTGTCAGTCAGTAGTAAGTAATGGGCTTCTACTTTCCTGAAACGACAACGGTTTTCGTATGATAGGAGTAGTTTTTGCAGCCCGGTAAGGAGTGCGGAGCAATCCTTT
>JAANSN010001699.1:0-30624 GCA_036850665.1 Dicranocentrus wangi
CCAGTACCATGAGCCACTCCAACAAATTATTTTTGTGGTCCAATTCTAGGCGCGTGAACCCACATTTATTAACACAAAAATTATTACTCAATTACCTTACCAAAGTATTGTCAGTGTTGTCGTATTACTTCGAGACATTAAATAAATTCAGCAATAGCACTGAATCAATAACTTGCTAGTTTTTGTACAGCAATGGCTTGTTATATTGTAGTTTATCACATTCGTCCCGTATATGTACAGGTTAACCAACGGTCATATTTTAAATGACAATTTGCTCCTCCAGTCGCCCTCACCTCCCATTTCAAATGTAAAGTGACCAGAACCAGTGAGTGAGGCATTGGCACTTCGTGTTATATATAAGTTGTCATATGGACTGCGACTGCGCAGGGGGGGACATTTTTATTTGTCACTGTTGCATGATTTGCAAATTGTCATAAGACAGTAATTTAAAATAAATGTTGAAGGTTATAAGACAATTAAAATTTTGATAACACGGTAAATAATGCCTAAAATCGGCAACAAGGAGGAGTAATTAGGTAAAGTCCGTTGTTGGGAATGTATGATGAAGAAATGCGTCGTCTATGGCTGCATAACATTGGAGTTTTCGAGATCGTCCCAAACTCGGGGAACGGCTCGTGCCTCTTCCAAGCAATTTCCCAAGGCACTCACACTCTCCACGGAATTTCACTACAAAATTCGCACTTCCATTGTTGACTACATGGTCTCAAAAAAATGGAGACATAAATTAAATCAATTTCCAGATTTTTGGAAGCACAGAATCATCACACAGTGGCTTGACAAGGAAAAATACCATTTTGAAAGGGTTACAAGACACCACCGTCAGAATTGTAGCAGGGACAAGCATAACCCTGCGCTCAATTGCTGCTTCAACTGCATTAAAAAGTTCATTGAGAAAAATAGACAGCGAGAATACTATAAAATCAAGCACCTGGTTCACCACAATGGTTTTAGGTGGTGTAAACGAGAGTTTGGTATGATTTTTCGGAAAATAATGTCAAACAAGCGAGAGCCAGGAACCAAGTTTGAGTTAGAAGCAGCAGCTAGTCTCTTTAACTTTCATTTTGACTACCTTCAAATGATTCCAATNTAATGTCAAACAAGCGAGAGCCAGGAACCAAGTTTGAGTTAGAAGCAGCAGCTAGTCTCTTTAACTTTCATTTTGACTACCTTCAAATGATTCCAATGATCCCGGGAGTTAAAATAATTCAGAATGACATTAGCCTTAGTAATTGTGATAGCAGCGATAGGAACGAGAACGATGAACAGATATTTTCAGTGTCCAACACAAGTCATTCCTGTCATGTCTTCCCTCCTACTGGAGTCTGTGTCGATACAAACAAAAACACGGGCGTTTCCGCAAATCCACATGTCGCATTTTGTAGTCATAAAGACGTTAATGCTCCGGACAAAAATGCAAGCTGTAACAACGAAAGATCAGTAACTGTGAAAATGGCAATGTACCAATTTCATAGTTGTAGAAATAACGGTTGTGAATATCCAAGAGGTGTTCAATCTGATCATTACTACTTTCTCCATTCTCCGTTGCCAAATCAAATCAGTTCAGAATGGAACAAGAGCAGGACTCAATACTTACCTGCAAGCTATGAAAGTGGACATTGGGAACTTATGCTGCCGATATCGTTGAGGTATTAAAATATCCAGAAAGTAATACGTATCTACGTCATTATACAAAAAGTTACCAACATGAAAATATCGTGACCCACTCACAGAAGAAATCCTGTCCCTCTAAATCGCAAAATATTTGGGGTTTCATACGAACTAGTAGATTCTGCAAGAAATTTTAAGACGATATATGGAGGAAGGAAACGGGAATTGTAAGGATCTGTCTGTATCAAGTTTTTCATACTGTAATTCAAGTGCAATGATTGTTATATTGATACACACTTTTATACATATTGTAGAGCAGACAATGTAGCAAAAGCGATTGACGCATATGTTCAAACACACCCAGAAATAATCCCCACTGACGATTCTGGTTGGATTTCTGATGATGAGGATGATGACTTTATAGGATGCACTGCTTCACTTAGGCATATAGTGTATGATGAAGATGATCTGATTGCTAGAATTACCAACCGTTTTCTACACCGTGGTAGTTTCTGCAACGCTAATTTGAATACAGATATACTGCATACAGCAAAGCTAAGGTTCTGCATGAATAATAAGCTCTCCATGCGAGTGGCAGTGAAAAGTTGGAAAACTTCATTGTCAAATTGGATGTCTCGGACCAGGTTTAAACATCTAGTTACAGATACAGAAGCAGAAGATGAATGAAAGTCTGACTGGGGATGATCCACAGACAGATATTATTGGTGTGCCGCAGTCGCATGGGGAGAAATATTTTAGCTTAGCTTTGTTTTAGCATTACTACCACAACTCCGTGGTTGATGGCCCATGACACGGACGGAGGAAAAATCGGTGAGCTAATTCTGTTTGTGCTGAGTAAAATGAATTGAAGGAGGTAGTACAACTGCACACCATAAGACTGTAATAAGACTGTTCAGTTTTTGATTGAATCTTGTGTTTAACTGGTTAAAGTTAGCTCGTTACAAAAATATAAGGAAGCAGCTTTCTTAAACGCAGCATTGTTGGAATAACCAGGCACAATCTCTGGAGCTTCATTGAAGCTTTAGTTTGTACAACTAAAGTCGTTCTAGATTTTAAAACTGGAACTCGATGCATGGCATATGCTCACCGAATTCTAGTCTAGTGAAAGTATTAAAGGAAACTTTTTTGTTGTATTCTTTAAATTGTTAAGTGATGTTAAGCTACCCGCATACGACACGGCAAGTTTGTAAAACTATTCCCGAAGTAGCGAGCTGAAATTAGCATTTACCTGTCTCGCTGTTCGAGATGCCCAACATGAAAAGAAATGCCAAATGAGGATTCTGATTAAAAGAATCTGTTAATTTAATTAGATGAGTACACCTAGAATTTTACAAAAGAAAAGACGCGCAGTAAGGTCTTCTTATCACTCGGATTTTATGCGTGTAAGCACACTGCATTTTCTTTTGATTTCTTTCCGTCTGACATTATGCAGTAAAGTTGTATGGTAAAGTTGAAGTAAGACTTCAAAGGGAGTGGCCAACTAATGCCACTAGAATACCAGAACCAGAAAGTACACTGATTTCAAAATAAGCTTAAAATATTTGGTGTTGCTGAAATGCCCAAATATTTCTGAATCGTCAAGAAACGAATGAGCTTCTAATGAGCAAGGCAGTTTGTGCCGATGATTATTTCGTCGCATACAAATATTGGAAGCTCAACGAATCCTTAATGGGAGTCAAGTTTCAAACACTTTCTCAAACATCGTGATGCAAAATGCATTAGCTTTTCTACGAACGTTGACGATTTCTAATAGTAAGTGTCAAAACTTTTATATTCATGCCTTACCATAATCCAGACCCGGTCACTATTTAATTTCATGGGATGAAAGCAAATATAAATGACAAAAACTGTCGATTATGTGAGAAAATAATGAACTAAAAGTTTATTGCAATTCCTTTTGACAGAGGAACTGTCCTGGAAAATTTATTTATCTCCGATAGAACATCGCCATCGAAGTCTGTGTCGCGCTTCAATATTCACATGCAATCATTGCTACAGTCAGATAAGTAAAAAGCGGATATACGTTAGCCGCTTCAACGAGTCTTAGAGGAATTTCTGCATTTCCCAAAAAGGATTACTTACTGTACATAAAACAGTGTATTATTATATACATTTTTACCTATACAAACCGGGATTAAGTTATACGACGGGGTGTGTCGCGTTTGAAATTCTTTGTGTGAATTATCAACTACGATTGTCAACGCGGTCGGGGAATGCCACAAGTCATAACGAAAAAAGCATGATATTATTCGATATTATTCAAACCGTTTTCCAGAGAAAGGAATCAACCCAATAGGCGGAAATGAAATTCCGAGAGGCTTCCGGCACAAACGGTGATTTCTTCGCCACCTAGCAAACACACTCAACCGTAAACGGTGTACGTGTATGCAAAAACTTGCCAAGTTTTAGAGCAAATCAGCAACGGAAGTAATGCATGCCTGCTCTACTCACCCCCGTTCTTCCGTTCTGATTTCTCTACTATGAATTTTGACACACAAACCACCGCACTACCACCACCACAAAGGCTAGACGAACAGCGCTGAAAAAATCCATCCCATCCCATCCAGTGCTTTCTGTTTAGGCAAATGTATTCATTTTCGTATTTGATGCGCGAAGCCTATGCATAAAGTTGGGAACTCGTATTTTCCACGAAACAAGTTTTTACATGTTTATAAAATCTTGTGGATGCGATGTGCGGGTATGTAGGAAATGTCTACAAACGTGGATTCCTGCCACCTTTTGAAGTTTTTCAAAGGGAAAGTTTTTATGCGAGCCAACCTTCGCTTGTGTGTGGTGTTGACAAAGCGATGAAATTTCAGTTCGATCCAAGTTCAATACAAGAAGAATACAAGAATGTATTTTGTATTTGCATGCTTAAAGTTAAGACGCCGTGGGTTGTTCCCTTGCCATGGAGTATATAAAAACGTGGATTGTCTAGAGTGACATTTTGGGATCTGTAGTTCGTTGTAGTTAGGTCATCGTCAGCCGCGGTCTAAATAGAATTTTTTCGGTGTTTACACGCTTTCACTACGCCGTCATCCGTTACTTGGAAAGCATTTCTGCTTCGTATTTATAACCTGCTTGGTTGTAACGGAAGTGCGAAGAGGAATTCCAACTTTCAAAGTCAGCAAGGACGGGGATGAAGTACGGATAGTTTATCAAACGCTGAACTGCAGTTAGCATTTAGCATGCTGGTTCGCTTTTCGCGGTTGTGAATAAGCCTAGCTGCATATACTTATTTTACGTAAAACTCCTTTTTGTATTTTATATCTCCGGAATTCCAAGTGAGCGCGTGACAGTGCAATATGCATTTTTAATGTGCATGATTCATATTAATTAGAACAATGATGGTCTCAATTTATTTTTTGACCTACATTCAGTTCTTTGCTGTTGTGACCGGAGGACCATGATGTAAAATAAAATAAAAATGTTGAAACAATTGTCATATCAAGAACCAGTGTTTATACCACATTTTCATGCAGCTTTACTTACTAGTTTGGTTGGGTGGCCTGGGTGGGTGTGTATTATGAACTCGGAAATAACTTGAGTACTCAAATTGCTACAACATCATTTAACATGTCCAGGGGTTCACGTCATGCTTGAATAATGTTGCATCTGATGGACATCTCTGCATGATTCACTGGCGAAGAGCGAAAGCAGTTTTTTTAGTTGTACTAGTAGTATTCCTCCAAAATCATGACTCCTGTATCATATCATACGAAGTCCCTCGTCTCCACTGTCTCCAGTGACCGGTCAGACAGGATTTTCAGTGTGTCAGGTAGTATATACGATGTGTTATGAATTGTATTTAGCATACATATATTTTTCAACTACAAAAAAAGCACGTTTCATATCTGTTGAAATCCTAAAGAAATAAGATTTTCAGATACTCGTTTACAAGTTCTGCATAATCCGCCCGCAACATGTATAATGTGAAAGGCATGACATACATATGCATGCATGCATCATTCTCCATTTTCCGTCAAGTCTCCTCCTTGCTCCAAAAAACCGGAAAAGTGTCCATTTTATTACAAAACTAGTTTCATACCACAGCATTGGTCAAAATACTGTTGGGACACAGACAAAGTAAATTTGTCAAAACATTCGTGTTTGAATAGTGTCCACCCGACAGTCTGTCTACTGGACTTTTAGATTAAATACCTCTAAAGCTATGTAATAAGGATAAGGAGGGGCGATCTATCTCGAAAAAGGAAGAACTTAGAACTTGAGAAACTTGTTCTAGTCATATTACACAAAATGAAATAAGCAGGCTGACTATATATTCTGCGTCTGTGAAAACGGTCCTTTTTCGTAGCCGGTGTTCTGCATGCATCAAACCAGCTAATCCAGTCTCGCACAAAAGGGACATCTCTTTTGTAACAAGTTTCCTCCAAGGGATCCAAATGCTACACAAAAAATCTAGACAAATATATATACGCACGCAAAACTGAGGTTGAGTGAGACTATATAGCTATAGGAAATCCGAGACAATTTTTCTCAATTCCCTCGCAAGATCTTTTTTTTGTTCTATTTTATTCGGTGTGTGCTCACAATACGATGGATACATGAATGTATTTCCCTTACAATTCCTGTTTGATATGCATTGCATAATTTTTTCATAATTCATAAACTTGCTCCAACACCATGTCGCATCGTCTCACAGTCTTTTGCCCATGTTTTCCATTACACATATTTCATATAAGTATGCGCATATGTGGAACATGTATGATTTTATAGCTAACTACGTTCTCTCCAAGGAATCTATTTCATTCACTCGTTCCCTTCATATGTCGCTTTTTACTTCCTGATCGAGAACGACACACGACCGTGTGGATGTGAATCCCCTGAAATAAGATGTAATGCAAAGGAAAATCTTTTTGTAATGGCAAATTTTTTTACCATGCATTCTACGGCACACATAGTTTCCCATACCTATATCTGAACTTTAGCCTCACTTTAGACAACAAAATCCACTTTACCATACTTTCCTGTGTTATTTCCCCTCGTGTAGTATGACATTGTGTCATATATGCATTATTTCTAATTCTTGAATGAGTAGCAAGTACCTATATCGTACCGAGGATACTGCAGTGTATTTCAATCTTGATTACAAATACAGTCCTTGTGGATTAGATGTAAAAGTCTTTTTTTTTTGAAAACGTTTCTCCTGAGAACAAGCTGAAACGTAATACTGTTGACGTGGTTTAGGTGAAAGGGAAGATTAGCTTTACTTGAACTGCGCACTTTATACCTACGCATCTATACCGTTGAACTATACGCAGCGCGTGTGTGTATCCAATTTCAAAAGTAGAGTTTTCTGCGAAACTCTTTATGATTTTATAAAAAAATAGTACTGTCGTTTACTTGGCGTATGAGGGCTATATTTTCGCTACACATGAACTACTCTAGGATATGTATGCTGTATAATACTTTAAAGTTTGCAAATTATGGCAAGTCGGAAGGTAGGTGTATTCGTAAAGTGTGGCCTAGATATAGATTTAGTATATATCAACTTTTCTAGGCTTTCTAGCTAACATAAGTCACAACGTCTTTAAAAAAGTTGAGAAATTGAGTTTTGTATATTAAAGAAGAGCAAATATGCCTCTATCCCGAGTGACTCATGTAAGGCAAATGTGGTACTTCTCCAAATCTGAAATCACACATAATAAATACTACCTATCAACATACACATATACATTTACTATACATACATTATTGCATATTTGACTTGGCATGATCATTGGAACATCAACTCACTTTACTACTTGAGGCATAAGAAGAAAAAAAGAAAATTAATGTGAAGTCAACCGTCCACTTTTCATTCAGTCAACATAATAACCCGTCTCTTCAATTTGGGTCGCTTGTGCAATTGCTAATAAAACAAGGTTAACTATTCTTTGTATTCTCCACTTTCTTTCATTTATATTTGCTGTGTCGTGTCTCATGAAGAGAAAAAGATAGACACAGGCTGTACGACATTACTTCATTTTGTAATGAAATTCGCATGTGTGGGCGTGGCGGCTGTACGAAGAGGATAAGTTAGCTTTTTCAAGAAGGATCCACTTCATCCGCTAACATTTAAGAATAGGACAATATTGAAACAGACAGTGAGAGCCATGAGGGGGTTGAGGCAGCTCTGTGCCTTAATATATTACACTCCAGTTGCGGGTATGTATTATATGCCTGCCCCTTTTTCAGGCTTTTTCTAAAGCGTAAGCTGGGGCATGCATGAATGGATAACTGATTTTAGGTATAAGAAATTATATTAAAAAGCTCTATTAAGTCTTTTAATATTGTTTAGACACAGGATACTCGAACTAGTCTCCTCGAGCAAGTTGGTTATGAAGAATTTGCTCCGCCGCTTGTTTTTGCACGCCTTTCCTGCATCATTTGTCTTGACTCACGGAACTTTTTGCTTCGTTTGCTTGTTACCTACTTTACTTACTAATTAAATTGCTATTGTACCCGGTTAATTTCTCAAACTTTTTGCTGATAACTTGGGTTAAGGTATACGTGATGAACATATTGGGGTTCATTTTATACACGACAGTATAGGTTTGCACGAAAGTACGATGTTGAGTGTGAAAGACACTCAGCATCAACACTTCTTAATTTTGCCAATTCACGCTCACAAGTCTACCGTCTGGCTGTTCATTCGATGCGATGGTCGGGTTTATATGAGCATACCTTTTACTTTTAGGTAAAAGAAATTGGGACTGAGTAGTTTCTTGGATAGAGAAATCGGTCGGACCATGAATGTTCAGCAGGAATTGTAACTTGTTTTTTTTTTGTATTATTATCCGATATATGTGTATATATAGTCATCAAAGTCAATCCGCTGCTAGTTTTTTTAGCTCATTACATGCTACCTAAAACAAGGCTTATTTGAGAGTGTCAGAATTCTGGACCAGCTCAACCTAGAATTCGCGTAGAAGAGAAACGAAAAAGCCATTAGTCTAGGAGAAAGAAGAAAAACTTTCCAAACTTTCACTTTTTCCTAGGCAGGCTGGAAGTCAAAGAATTTTTCAGTATATGGCCCAGACTGAAGGACGAATACTTAACTTGGACCCTACCTAGCTAGTCATATATTGCCAATGGCTATGCAGTTAAAAAGCCAGCCTAATTATGCCCGACTTAATTTGATGAATAACCTCATTAACTAGCGGAAAATAATCCCGAACTCATTATACGTACGTGGTGTTCAATATATCACTTACATATTCTGTGAATCACTCTCTTCATGCTGGTTCATTTTGTGGAGGCTTTCGATCTCATTTCATCTTTAATGCACCAAACGAGTTTGCTTTCAATACTAACATCCGCTTCGGTATCAGCAGCATAGCAGCTGCGTGAAGTGGATACATGACAGAATAATAGACTATGTTTTGGATTCATTCTTTCCGTCATCCATCCTAGGCTTCTATGTGTGGCATCAAACTGATAGTGGGGGGAATGCTTGGTGCATGGAAGCGAGTGGCAAGTGGACATTGGAAACTAAGTGAATCCGACTGGTATACCTGATTAAGTGATGATGATCAGGAATATTAGGAATAAACAAGATTATCGGAGGAACAGACTTAGAGAAGAGATAAAAAATGAAAAATATAAGTGATGCGAATTCACTGCCCTCCTCCTACCCGATTTGTGTACAAAATGACAGTGTGACGGGATTAACAAAGTACTTTCCTGATAATTCGTTCTCGCTGAGTAGAACTTGAACTCGAAAATCAACACTTCACTACATAATGCATTCGAATTGTTGTAGCATTTCTTGTGAAGATTTTACTGGAATGCGTGAAATTCTTTTCTCCCGGATTTCATGCAATTACAGCATAAAAGATGTCGTCCGTCCAAAACTCCAGAGCCCTGAAAAAAGTATCTAGTAATATGTTTATAGTCTGCTAGATTTTGTACTCGTCCTGCTCCATGGTTTGTTGAAAAGCGGAAAATCCTTTGCTGGTAATAAAGGCCTGACAAGGAATTGGAATTTTAGAATGAGCAAGGTCGTGAGTAAAACGGAGTTTTGTGAAAATAAGATGTGCATTTTCTCCACCCCTAGCTACTTATGCATGCAGCCCTTGTTTTCCAGCCCAATTGTAGTTTTGTTATTACATGCACTTGCGATAGTCAAGGATTCTCTGGTTGTTGTAATAGTAATGAATGACAACACATTACATTCATGGCACAGCCACAGGCTAGCAGAAGGCACCACAACTTTCCCCAATATCTATCCGTACTTATGTCATTCGCTTCATTTTCGTGCATTATGTGTAGCTTCACATGTGAACGTGTTATTATTCTATAGCTTTTGCTTATAGCTTCAAATGTACTGGATAGTATCCAACGGGAGAGAACTATTACTGGCTGATACACCAGTGGAAGCAAAATACATATCTAAATTTCTAAATTCACAGCAATTTACTTCCGTCGAGTTGATATGAGTTTTCATTGGGAATAACAAATGATCTCTTTAGGAGTACCGCGCAGTAATATTATTTGGGAAGTTATTCCTAGAAAGTGTATGAACTAAAACACAAACGTACAAAATGAGGAGAAGCGACAACTACTACGCAGACTAAAATCTATAATACCTATAAGTTCCATTAGGATGTATTTTATGTTCGTAATGCACATACATGATACGAAAATATATTTATCGCATAATACAAATATAACCGTTGCACATCATATACACTCAGTCATAGTCTTACTACTGCATCCTATGATTTCTTAAATGTCCCGTGAATACACAGTCGTTTGTTCATCGTACGTGCCACAAATCTACAAGTCGGTTTGTCGCCTCCAAGTACTCCATTTTTTAGTTTAGTAGTGCAGCAGTGACAACGTCGTGATCAGTAGTGCTATAATAACAGAAATGCCAGCTGCCACTGGTGCACATGAATATAAGCTAGGAGAAAATATAAGTCCGTAACATTCTTCTCTTGGCTTGTCGTCATCAACGTGGGTTTTTCGGGTTGGAGTTGGACCAATTTTCAGTTTTAAAGGAGTGTATTCGCTTAGCGTATTCGGAGGGGAAAATGCAGGCAGACGGCACTGTAGAACTAAGTTCCGTTGTTGGGTTGCAGGAGAGTCGTTGGCGTGAGTTTGAAATGCAGCATTTGTAAAGGAGAAGTGCATGGGAAACAGTTGGTCCTAAATATGTCAAGATTTGTACTCGCTTTTCTCTTGCAGCGCTTATAACAACTAGCACAACCAGTCAGTCAGCATAAACGTAATGGAAAGTTGGTTAACGCAGTTGAATTCGCAACACTGCTTGCAGGAAAAAAGCTGGCAGAAAAAAAATCCTAAAAAACTGAGTTGAGGTTATTTTTCTGCCAGTTCACGACAGTGCATCTGCACCGATTCATAAAATTCAGCTACTTATAAGATGGCTGAGATATTGAATCATGTAAGTAATTACCTAATATATGTTTGGCGAGGACATACGTACGTATGATTCCATAATGGAAGTGTCTGAATAGGGCATAGGGACACATTAATTGTAAGTTAATATTAAAAGCACATGCAACGAAAATGCAAATCCTAAAAATGTAACAGTATTAAAATTAAAAGTGAAATGTGCATTTTGCAAGTTTGTGAAAATGCTAGTTAAGTTAACGCAGTTGAATTCGCAACACTGCTTGCAGGAAAAAAGCTGGCAGAAAAAAAATCCTAAAAAACTGAGTTGAGGTTATTTTTCTGCCAGTCCACGACAGTGCATCTGCACCGATTCATAAAATTCAGCTACTTATAAGATGACTGAGATATTGAATCATGTAATTACCTAATATATGTTTGGCGAGGACATACCTACGTATGATTCCATAATGGAAGTGTCCGAATAGGGCATAGGGACACATTGATTGTAAGTTAATATTAAAAGCACATGCAACGAAAATGCAAATCCTAAAAATGTAACAGTATTAAAATTAAAAGTGAAATGTGCATTTTGCAAGTTTGTGAAAATGCTAGTTAATCGAATACAATGACATTTGATTTGAAATACATAGATAGCACACGTTATGATTTTATCACTAAAATAACTATTTGTTTTTATAAATCGCATTAGCGTCGTTTCTCGCGCAGCAGACGTTTTAGTACTAAGTATTTTGTTGTGGAAATCTCGGCATGATACCAGAATCGGGAGACATGGGGAAACGGTGCATACCGCCAAGTATTATTACTATTACATTACTACCTATTACAGTTCCAGCTCAGAGGTCGAAAAGTCGAAATATACAGCTAACAACAAGACTTTCTGTTGTGCTCCTATCTTCACTAGTCTTCAGCATACAACCTTCAATTTATACCTCGCTGCTCAAACCATTCACACACACTTTATGATGAGCATCTTACTTTACTTTTACTTCTGTTTCTGCTCATAATATATATTGCGGCACTAATCGTAAGTTTGAAGTCAGGACACAGTGTGCAGCGCATAATTTCCCATGAAGATATGTGAACTTTAACTAAAATTGACAACGGAGACGTAAACAAAAAATGAATATGTGCATTGCAGGAAACTTTTTGCGAAAGTATGACAAAATGACCGGTGTGTATGGTATGCTCAAACTCTTCCTTACACTTCTGGAAAAAGTGGCCCACTTGTTGGAGAGTAAGGAGAGAAAAAAAGACATCCTGCCTACTCACAAGTTTACACATGTGGAATAGCCATAATTACCCTCTTGGCATGTAATTTTTATCTCGTTTTCATACTACTGGGATGCTTTTATTCCAGAATGACACGTAAATTCATGCACGTTTTGTCACAAGTTTCGTGACCATTTTCTTGTTTAGCGCTTATTTCCGGTTCATTTTATGCACCGCTGATGAATCATCTAATATGACTTTAAATTTTTTTATACCAAGCAAGCCTTACAATTTGCCAGGCGCACAGAAAAACATTTTAGGCATTTTGTAGGTTTGATCATTTTACGAATCATTCTGTTTTTTTTCCTTTTATGTGAGTTGATAAACCTAGGTCCACCAAGATGAAAATATGGCAGGGTACGGTACGGTACGTATGTAGTGGACCTTGGCTCATTAGCATACATTGCAGACATAGAGATTGCTGAATTGGAAAAGTTTGCCGTTAACTTTTAATAGGCAAGTCACATTTCACGAGATGAAAGCTGGTGAAGTGATGATAGCCTAGAAAAAACATTCGTCCAACTAGACTTTCATATCCATACTTCATCCATGTTAAACTGCTACCGCAAGAAAACCACCACATGCACATACACATACACACACTACTACATGATCTGATTATCTTATCATCGCCCGCAGTCTTTTATTTTCATTCGGATGACCCCGCGCTGGAGCAGTGGAACGGGAATGCTTTCGTTTTCCATCAAAAGGTATATATAATTTTTAAGGGAACTTTAGACGAAACAAAGTCACATTTTCCGGAGATATGTAATCGCGGTGCTCCGAAATCCTGAAGTGGTTGGCCCTGACCTAATCTCCTATGATTATACCTACGTTTTTCATTGGTATCTCATCGGCAGTGCCTGGGCACATCCAGGAACTTCTGGTTAGTCCCGTTATAAGTCCTTTCGTCACATTGCCTGACCCTTTCCTGACTGTACATGGCAATGAGACTGATCTCATTCTGGTTGTACAAAACAGTAGGACGTCTTTTGAAATTTAAGAATAACCCCCTGCTTCCGCGTTCACGTTGCTAGTCGTAGCATATTATATTGTTTCAAATGAAGAATTTTTTCAAAGTTTTATTGGACAGCTCTCATAAGTGTATATAATTCAACTCTGTCATCTCTACTTTTACCAAGAGTTGTCCTTGTGTGACGTTAGGTACTCAGAGAAGATGCAGCCTTTTAGATATAAGGCACAACGAATGCGCCTACCTATTTGTGAAATTAAGAAGGAAAAGGCAGTAGCGAAAGAAGAACAATAAAACGAACTTTTCATGATTAATGACTGCATTTTCGCTCTACTTTTGCACATGAATCATTTGAGCCTTACGGTAAGGCTTCTAAATGGAGTGCGTGTGTAGGAGGCAGCGTCGGTATATTGCATGGGAGGCTGCTTATTGTGAAATCCCTTATATGATGGAGCACCACTGTCTTCATTTATCGCCACACAGAAAAGTGTGAAGAGGTATAGAAAAAAGGGAAGTGGAACTTTCTTTTTATCTGACTACTCACGTTGTCAGATAATATGGACAATAGACTCTCAATTGCTTATAATAACCCAACCTTTCCCTTTGTGCAAGTACACAAGCCTCATTTGAGATTTTGGTTAATATGACGAGTGAGTTGATGACGATTTTTTTTGCGGAAAAACCAAGTCAATTGTTCTAATAAACCGCTGCGTTATACGTGGCGTATCTCAAATGAGACAGTGATGAAAGTTGATTTTATAATATGAAGATTGTCATGTTTCATAAAAGTGGGTCAATCGTTGGTATCCATGTATGGATCAGTTTTCAAATCTAAAATGAATAATGTAATCGAACACTGCAACTTTGTATAATAAATGGAATGGATGAGTTGTGCGAATTTATGTACCATATCATGGTTTTTATTTCGGTTGCAGCGTGAAGACCACTGTAAACAAGAAGGAGGGAGCAACCAGCGTCTTGTATATTGCAAACGCGAAGAAAAACGACTCGGGGCCATATATATGCTCGCTTGGGACTCCAACTACACAACTTACCCACAACATGATTTATGTTCATGTTATAAATGGTTAGTAAATAACTGTACTCATTTAGAGTTGTAGGAAACAGCTTCCATTTTTCGTGGTAATGCAATGTGATAATAAAAACGAATGTACGAACATTGAAAGGACATTGCCCACATTGCAGTAAAATTAATTCCTGTATTTGTATTCGCTCGATTCTAGGAGACGTCCCAGCGGCCATGCAGCACAGCAGGGCTTCATCGGTCCTCAGACAATCGTCAATATTCGCACAAGTTATACCATTCGTCTTTGGAGTTTTTGTACCTCTACTTATCCGGACCTCGCTGCCAACAACTTTCTTGATACACTGTCCTTCAGTTGAATTAATTGTAAGTCAAGGATATGCGAAACTGTAAAGTTATTTGATGAACTGGTTGAAACCGGCGGTACTGTGTGAAGCAAGCCAGTGTCCTGCTTGTATAAGACAATAAGCAAGCACTCTGTCTCCTTGTCCTAATAAATATATTTTGTAACATCTCGTACTTAGAATACACCGACAGAATTTGATAGCTTGCTTGGAATGGTATTAATGATTGATTAGTGAATATATCGAACAGAAATTGCATGTAGTATAATGTATTTTTACCCCTTGTACGTAATTGCAAAATGCGCACATTTTTCATTATCCTAACAAATGAAATCAAAATTGTTTTATTTGGAAGCAGCAGGGCATCAATACATGTAAGGAATGAAGGATAAAATAGCTTTGACCTTTGGAATGATGGCATTTATTATGAAAGCCGTGTAATAAGTAATAGCACTCTGTTTATCAATATTCGCACATTTAAGAAGCTATGTAAGAAGCTTAATTTATCAATGTGCAGTGAGTGCAAGAGGTATTCACAACTCTGTATTATACCGTTATACCAATCATACATACACACCTTTTAAGATGTGCGATAGTTTATGAACAGAGTGTTACTGAAACACTTTGTATATAATATATAGACTTTTAGTTAAACTTGGAATTTGCAATCACCTTAAATCATTCAACTCATTCGGAGATTCTGGAGTTGTATGTATCATTGTATTCGTTTATGCAAATTGCTTCATTCAACCATTAACTATGCTAATAATGCTTGACTAGGCTGGAATAATTATTAAAGTATGTAATTGTATTGTTTATGCAATTCTGTCCATTAGTTGATTAACTAACCCTCAATCCTCACTGGCAAGGTTATCAACCGGGTTTTGAGCTCTCCATATACGCTCCCTAAAGTATAGCAACATTGTAGGGAAAGTGTTGCGGCTTGTTTACTGCAAAATAAAATCCAATTGGAAGTAGTACAAGTAGATTTTGTAGACAGTTTAGCGGATACGTGGAGTAATCTTATCTTAAACCCACTCTTGTGTGCACTGCACACAGACCTAGTTCTTATGCATAAAATTAAGTAAAGTACAATTTGTGAATTGTCAGTAATTTTACAAAAAAAATCTAACTGAAACGGATTTTTTACCAATGAGAGTTTGTCGTTTTATGTTATGTATGTAGTAAGGAAACCCAGAATATTTTGTTTTTATAATTCTATTTTATAATTCCATTGCTGCATTTATGTATGTATATTTATAACATTGATGTCACTAACAAAGAAAATTATTGAAGTTGATTTTAAAATTGTTGAATTTATCTGTATAGCCAAAGTGAATCCGGTAGTAGTATTATTGTCTATCCTAAATCTGTTTATACCCATAATATATAATAATACGCATAATAAGTACGTATTTGGTATTCTATCATATTTGATATTTAGCATTATCAAGTTTGGAAAATAAGAAAACTCGAATTCGCTTAAGAAGACGGAATTCTGTAATAAATCATGTAGATGTTTCTATTAATGTCAGTAATTATTTTTCATTTCATCATGACTGCTGTTCTTGGTATGCAATTATGCGCGTAAAAATGTGATACAAAAATTGTCATATTCCGAGATCATGATCCAAGGTTTGCTTTGAAATTTGTAAGATTTTTTGTCGTGTTGTAGTCGAATTAAAACGTGTAAAACATATACCACACTATTGTATAATAAATAAATAATTACAATATTATCGTTTTTATGCATTAATTCCAGAAAAAATTTCAAGAAACTCCACATAATCATAATCACGTTGGGACAGCAGGTATTGATTGATCTTACTTCTTTTTGTCACTATCCTCCACGTTTTCTTTATCTAAAAGAATTAAGACAAAACATTTTCTAGGAGGGGAAAAATACCAATGCATAGCAGATCGACGATTTCAAGTAAACCCAAGGTCCTTCTTGGAGACTGAAGTGACGAAGAAGAATAATAGTTTTCTACTGTTACTCATTCATTAAGTTTGTAAATTACTTACCAACTCCATCAGCATCATCTACACTTTCTTCGGATTCAGAAGCTTCTGTTGCAATTCAAAACAGTTATTTATATCAAAATATCTCAACAATTTACGATTAAAAGCGCATACCTATAAGTACACAATATGCAACGACAATTTCCAGCCAGAAATCTATACGAAATCTAAATTTAAATGAATAAATAAATAATTAAAACAAATAAATGGCATACCTTCAACTTCATTGGATTCAGAACCTTCCGCGTCGTCATCCTCTCCACTTTCAGCAGATTCTGATTCTGCTTCCTCTTCAACGGAAGGGTTGACGCCCACATCATGTGCCTTTTTGTCTGTAGCCACAGTTTTTACAGCAACTACCGTTTTCTCCACCTTCAAAGTCTGCTTTAGATTACTTTTAGTTGTACTGGTGGACTTGCTAGGTTTTGCGGACGTAGTGGTTTTAGGATTCGGCTGCGTCTTGTAATATTCAGAAGGGTTGGGAGACTTCTTTCTTCGTTTACCCTCTGATTCTTTTTCATCGCCATCTCCAAGCTGATTTGTATCTTGTGCGTCTGTGTCACTTTCACTTTGCGTCTCGTCTGTCTTAATAGCTTCATTGGCATTTTTAACAGGATCGTCAGATGGAAGATAGGGTTTAGGAGGTTCGCTATTTGCTGGTTTAGGATTGTATGGCTTCCGATATGTTTTCTTGCGGAATTGGCCGAAACAGCTATGCCAGCATGCAAACCTTTTCACCCTTGACTTTAATCCTTTCACGTTAGCCGTCTCAAATTGTAAGACAATTTCTCCTGTTGTTAGATTGTATGGATTCGACTGTATGTTCTTTAGAAGATTCATAATTAAGTCGACTGAAGCTTCATTATCCTGCTGGGTTGATGATCCTTCTGATGGAATTTGAATTAGTAAGTGTGGAGCCCGTTCAGCGGAATTTCGCTCAACCTCAGTTGCAATCGAGGCATATTGCCACTGGTAGAAAGTCATCTTCTGGTGCAACACCGCTGTTACAATTAAAATCGTAATTACGAATCAAGGAATAATCGTTAGGCAGACCAAGATGCAGTGCAGAATTTGGTATTAAAAAACGGACCTATGAGGGCTACAAAAGCCACTGTGATTGTAAATGTAATGAGAAACAATATTGCCATCTTCATGTCGTAAACTGTCTCTTCTGAAGACGAATCTTTCTTTCTCCCCATTCTGGAATGCTAGATCTTCAAAATTCTTTGTTTGGTAGTAAAATATATGTGGACAAAACCGTAACAAAACGGAAACCTGACAAATCTATTAAAGGAAACTGATCATGAGCCCTTTGGAGTCTTTATAATTCAGCTTACAATTAGTAGCTTATATGTATAAATAAAAAATGTGCCTTGACATGCACATTTTATTAACACCACGAATCAATTCAATTGGGATTCTACTTCTAGGAAAACTTTAATAGCTTTTCAGCGAAGAGGAAGGTGCATTGCCCATATAGCATTGTAACTGGTTTTATTGGTTAGATTTTTTGGGATCTTAAATCTGTTGTTCATACCGAATTGGATAAGTTAGTTACATTACGTACTTACGGGTGTGAACTTGTAAAGAACGAGATTTAGTCGACAAAATACTCAACTAACAAATATCTATGTATGATTACATATATCACTGATGAATTACAAAAAGCCATTAAGGCTTATAGTCACTCAAAGTAATCATGGAATATGCTGCTTCGATTAGTGTTGCGTTAGGTCTTGTAGTCTCGCCTATACTTTCACACATCGTAAAGAAATGGCGCTGTGTCTCATTTTATTCTTTACTATCATTGAAATTAAAATATATTGTCAAAGTTTTATTTTGGTTGTTTCTCAGCACTTCGTCAAAATCCGGTAACACTTGCGCTATATGTTCCACCAAGTCGCTACTCAATGTAACTTCTGTTTTGTATCCCGAACCATGCCACCAACAAGGCTCGTCTGTTGATGGAGGAACTGTAACTGTGGAAGTGGGTTCTTCGGTTGGTGGTCTGGTAGTTCCAATAATTTCACTAATTGGAGTTTTCTAGGGGAAAAAGTTGCATTAAACACACAATAATTCTAAAACTCATTGCTTATCACGCATCATTTGTTGTACTTACCGAAAATATTTCCAAGAAATACTGATAGAATAAGTCTACCCCCGGATAACCATAATTATCGCTTGCACCATACAGAAAACTCTTTAACTTCTCAACTATCGTTGACTTCACTTCATTTTCAAAACCACCTGCCCCATTGTCTAGCAAACCTTCAAATTGAAATTGACGCATTTCACCATTAAGTAATGACATTTGATAAAAGGATGCTGCAGTAAGATTAATAAATCCATCTGGTGTTATCGCGAAATTCTGGAATTGAAATTCTTGCTCAAGTTCTTCGTATACTATGACCCATTTTCCTTCGCCGTTTAAAGGAATACTTGATAATACTGTTCCATTAGCAGTGTAGTCCCCTTTAACGATTCATGAGAGACTTCGAATTAATAAATCCTCACAAATCCAGAGGCTGGGTAAAAGATTCATAATTAGTCTGACTTACCGTAAAACGTAATGTTTTCATACATGTGAAACCTTACAATTATATGACCATTCAATAGATTTCCACTAACACCTTGTAACCTCATATTACTCCTCGAAATCCCATCTACTTGATAATTGCTGCAAACAATAAAAAATCAACATCCGTCTGACTCGTGCTCCATGCTCTAAACAGTTTTAACATTTAGTGGAAAGCATGAAAAAATTAAAATTACCTGATGAAGCAAGTGAGGTTTACTAAGGTATTGGTGGTGCTTAAATCTCCAGGACCTTGTATGGGAGGTGAAGGGTCAAAGTTGTGTTCCCTAAGCCAATTCTGATAATTTTCGATCGCTAGCTCCAGGAATGTATCGAACCCTTCGTTTTGTAGCAGGGTTTCAGCATCATAATCTGGAAAGATGTGACATTTTGAGAGAAAAATCTCAAGTGCACAGAATTGTGCATAATACCATGAATTCTACCATTTTCGTCCAGGACGACTGTGCAGCTGCTGCTTGCTATTAGGTATAAAACGAATACGAAAGCTTGACCGATGAAATGCATTGTTAAAAAAATATTCGATTTGCTCCGATTATCACAAATGAACTAAAATAGGTGTTGGTCTCCGGAGTGGAGTGCGATTAGAAAATAGCCGAAAATTTGGACTAAAGCAGGATTATATTGTCGCTTAAAAATTGAAATACATAATGTATTTATCGGCCAAAGTGGAAAAACAAATTAAATGATAATGATTTCTAGCCCATGTTCACATTCCTCTGCAACCTTCATTCGTGGTCAGTGATGAACTTGAAACCTGGATTTTCCATATTACAGTCAAACTCTACCTTTTAGCATTTCGTTTAAAGGTCACAAATACAAAATAATCTTTATCCTACCGATGTCAGACACAGATGAAAGATGCCGAGTGTCTCCAATCCCCATTATCAAACAAATGAACAAAGAGAAGCGCTTTTTCGAACTGATAGTTTTTGCTTTCGGCTTTCATCAAGCCATCGATTTATTTATATTCGTGTAGTTGAATAATCAATCATCAAGATAATTTTGCCATTCCGTGGCACCACCAATTATAATGATATATACATATGTTATATTGGGCGAATTTTAATAATTCAGTCATGAATATGAATATATTGATATATTGAATCGTTTTGCTTCGACTGATGTTATTGTCATGATTTGTCATTCTTGGATTCTATTGGACGATGGGATCGAATTTTCTTTGTCTGCATCTGGAACTTTATCTTGATCTGTTGCAGTATTTTGACTTGGGACCTCGGCCGCAGTAGCAGAAACTGGGGCTGGAGTGCTGTTACTAATTTAGGAAAGATCACATGTGAAGTTAAGTGATGGTATGGCGCTTAATAAAAGTATAATGCTAATTGTAATTTTTAAGTTGAACGCACGCTTTCATCTGAGTAACTCGTTTACGAGTAAGAAACCCTCGAGCCACTGCTTCAACTTTGATGGCATCCTTGCGCTTTTGAATAAACTGACGTCTGTCTTTGTGACCTCGAAAAACTGCCTGGATTTTTACTGCTGCCTTCTCACGATGTTCATCACTAGCCTTTATGTCCTTCGCTTCCCCTTCTAATTGTAAATGGTTGTAAATCACATAAAATTAATTTAAATCTAAAACTTTTCTGTAATATATCCTATGTGAAAATGATGTTTTAAGGACCTGATTTAGTAGCTTGCTCAAGTTCCGGGGTTTCTGTAGTATTCTCAGAATTCAAAGGTTGTTGCTGCTGATTTGCAACAGGGACTTTCTTTGGCTTTGATCGTGTACTATTGCTGACTTTCTTGGAGGATTTGGGAGCATTCTTCTGTTCTCCTTTAGCAGGGGTGACAGGTTTAGCAACATTATGTAATGCAGCAGCCGCTGTAGCTGCTGTGGTTGCCTCAGGCTCCTTTATTTCCTTTGTAGCATTTTTCGTGGCTGGGGGAGCATTACCCTTTGGCGTGGCCGGTTTTGGTTTTTCTCCGCCAACTTTTGGAGCCTTCGTAGCCTCTGATTGGATACGCTGCTTTTTCTTGGAACTCATGGTAAATTATTTAGTTTATGAATAGGAAATATGAGTGTAAAGTAGACAGGAATTTTGTAGGTAGGATAAGCTTGTAAATGGTGCTGTATTGGGATCATAGAATAAGAAGTTGATTGGGGTCAATAACTTTCGAGACGAGTCCTATCAATTTCATTAATTTCAGAAAGGGAAAAATTAATTATTGACTTGGCGTTGATTTCATTTTTCATCAATCAATACAAATGTAGGTACCAACTAATTGACATGGGAACTTGAACTTCGTCGAGCAGTCTCACGAGACCATTATCAATCTTCACCATGTCGTCCCGCACATTTTTCCTTCCGAATGGAACGACCACGACCCGATACCTACCTAGGTGCAGATGAAGAAAGGGAAAGTGAACCTTGGGTATTCTCGATGTAAATGTATATTCACAGGATTATTGCCTTATTAAAGGTTCTATTGCACATTCATTAACAACTATAAAACCTGTAACGATAGACGTTATATTTACAATACTTGACACACTTGTTAATACTAGCATAGAATGACTGTGATTACTGCGTGACTGCGTGGCATAAGATTTTGTGATATTATCGATGATTCGTGGTTGGTCATCTGCAAATCTGCATTGATAAATAGTGCGGCTATGACGCGATTTGCCCAGTTAAGAATCTTCATGCTGTCGTGGTTTTTAATACGTTTGCTTACAATGTGCAAGCGATAACTGAGAAACGCATTTTATGGTCATATAAAGGGAATTATCAATAGAGATATATGGAATTATCACATCATAGCGGAAAATTCACCATTGATGGTTCTATCTTGACACTAGCCTGCAACTTCAATTGAAATTACGAACATCTAGAGTACTTATTATTAGCACAAACATTTTAGCAGGAATCAAATTGGGAGATAACTCAAATAATATCAAATAACCACAATAATTATTGAAGCAAGTATTCTACAATTACAATTCTGCTGTCACGTCACAGACTCAAGGTCGAGGCCGAGTAAAAACCAAAACGACGCCGGCTAATTTGCCATATATCAAGAGCATCACCAGAGCAAATCTCAATTGCAATTTAGGGTTAAACTTCCAGCCAGGTTAACCCTCATTGCGACGACTTCCAGGAATTAAAGGTCAAGGCAAGCTGGGTGTACACGACTTGCATTTGGTATTTTGGGCGTTTTTAGTCTTAGACAAAAGTATTAACGAGAAATACCTATAAAGCCATTTCAACACTTCAGAGTTTGAGTTACTAGTATAACGCTGCGACTTGGGATAATTAATGAAACTACATCAACTATAAAAATCATTTCATTAATCTGTTTTTTCTCAATTCACGATCAGTAAGTTTAATTCTTAAGTTACAAAGGTCAAGTTAACTTCGTTATAAATTGATTTGTCTTTTCGGACAAATCTTATCAGTCGAGGAGGTTGCATATTTATTAATTTAGCTGTCTGATTACGTACTGGCTGATCTAGATTTAGTACATCATCATCATCATCATCATCATTACGCTTACCTATTACATACCTAATAAGATTATTATGAATAATATCAATATTATTTGAGAGAAGAAATAAGACTTCCTAAATGGAGGTCCATCTTCCAAACTCGAACTCACGGCTTTCCATTGCTTCAGGAATGGTCAATGAGAATAATATGCAAATGCTGAGAAAATTAATCAGTCTTGTTTTGTAGCCATCAGTCGAGGTCTATGGTTATCTATACGGTTGCTCCTATTTGTGCCAAATCACAATATTTACATGGTGTAAAATAAAACAAAGCAAAATGGGGAAGTATATTGGGCATCTTCAGCAAACAGTAGCACTACTAATAAGTATATTGATAGTAAGTGTTTCAACAAATAAATGTGCCACAATATATAATTCGGGGCTATACCAAGGGAATCCTTATTCGCTAACTGACGGAAGTAAAACTTCAAACCTGCGTTACTTGGGTATTGCGCCACGCTCCGCCCGTGTTACTACAGGTTGTCTCCTCACGATTTACGACGCTTACGGAAACGGAAGCCCACAAACAATTACCAGCGACCAGGATAATCTGCAGTGGGGGGTAAGACGCTGATTTGAATATGGCAAATGAAATACCTACCTATATAGTTAATTTTCCTTGCAGTGCTATCACAAGTTGGAAAACAAATCTTATGTATATTGCAGTACTATCGCACGTTAGACGCGGCTTGCTGCGAGTGTGGAGGTTGTTCGAAGGCAACCCACCAATTGGGCAATATGTGCGCTCGGTTGTACGAAAATCTTCAATGTGACTCATGCTCAGGGCTTCGGTTAGATCTAAAGAGTGGTGACGCAGCCAAGAATTTTGGACCTCTGGATAATAGAGTGTCATCAGTAGCAGTCAGACCCGGGTGCGTTCTGACAGTTTACTCCGAGAATCATTTTGACGGCTGGCGATTTAACATCACGGAAGCCAATAATATGCTTGGAGAGGTATGTAAATGTATATAGTATAGTGCTAATACTTTGTCAGTCTTTGAAAGTGAAGTATTTCTACATAATAATGCATTATTTTTTTTACATAATAGAACTGGTATAAGCAAATTTCGTCAGCAAAGTGTGGATGCAATGATGCTGGCTCTCCAGTATATCCACCCTACGTAACGACGAGATACCCTATAACCCTTCCAACAGTACCGACGAGATATACCCTACCCACAGTTCCAACTAGATACCCAATTACCCTTCCGACAGTTCCAACTAGATACCCAATTACCCTTCCGACAGTTCCAACCAGATACCCAAATACCCTTCCGACAGTTCCAACGACCAAATATCCTATTACCCTTCCGACAGTTCCAACGACCAAATATCCTATTACCCTTCCGACAGAAAAAACGACAACTAGCGGGTTCGGTAACTTTTGGGGCGGAGCTGAATCAGATGAAATAACAGCCGAACCAACAACGCGGGCGCCTATAACACTCCCCACAGTTAAAACAACAACATTAGATTATTCCTACAGTGATGAGTCGTTTGAAAAATCAACGCCAAGTGCCCCTATAACTCTTCCAACAGTTAGGACGACATCTGAAAGTTTTTGGGACTATGATGGCGACGACGATTCCGAAGAAACAACGACAAGGGCGCCAATAACCAAACAACATTAGATTATTCGTACAGTGATGAGTCGTTGGAAGAATCAACGCCAAGTGCCCCTATAACTCTTCCAACAGTTAGGACGACATCTGAAAGTTTTTGGGACTATGATGGCGACGACGATTCCGAAGAAACAACGACAAGAGCGCCAATAACCCTTCCCACAGTTATAACCACATCTGAAAGTTTGTGGGGTAGTGAGGAGGACTCTGAAGAAACCACGGTAAGGGCCCCGATAACACTCCCAACAGTAAGGACGACAACCGAATCTGATTTCTGGGGTAGTGACGAGGACGAGACCGAGGACTCTGAAGAAACAACGACAAGAGCCCCGATAACTCTTCCAACAGTTCCTTCAACTAGAGCCCCCATAACGCTCCCTACTCTTCCGCCTGAATCCGAAGAGGAAGAGCCCTGGTTGTCTGATGAGTCATCTGAAGAAGTTAGTCCTGTAACTTTCACCACTACTACTCCAAAACCCACTACTACCACCACTCCAAAGCCAACTACCACCTTTCAAACGACTACTACAGAGGAACCATCCGACGAAGACGATTTAGGGGGAGGATGGGGATTTGATAATAGTGAGGAATCAGTCTCAGAAACACCAACTGTTTCTAATGAAGATGACGACGGTGGTGATGAAGATGAGGATTGGGGAGATTGGTAATAATATTTCCAAAGGGTTATTAAGAGGTGATAAGTGGTCAATGAACCAGAGAATGACTTTTGATAACAATTTCCAATAATAATAATAATAATAATAACATATATTGTTTCCACAAGTTGACTAAATAAATGGCATTCAGCCACGTGCAAAATAGCGGAGACATAAGAAGACATATCAAGCAGCCCATAAATTTTATACTCAGGCAACAGACATTTTTCTTGCCAACAACAGTTTAGTTATATGTGTATAGTTTTATCATCGTGCAAACATAGTCAGTCATCTTATGGATTCGACTTAACTGGGTCGTATGTTGTTCGTAGTTTGAGTCACTCATTTACATTCCCATTTGCGAACTGTGCCTTTACTCTTCTGAGTATGTGCTTTTAATGCTAAACTGCGTAACTTCATACCATATTGCCATTGATTGATGGCAAGCAACCAGCACGAGAGCGATCTTTTTGCATTTCTTCCCAATGCCCGTAACGTTATAAACAAGGCTTTTTTGGGCTTGGCAAACTTTGAATAAACGAACAGAAGAACGAGAGACGAGTGAATGAGCGAATTACAGATATAGCATTGAAGTTTAGTTTGGATGGAGTACGTTTATATTTTATCTTCGTGCTCCGCTCCAATCTTTAACGTGCAGAGAGTCAAACTAAAAAAACAGCAAACAAGTAGTTATTATATAGCATTTGAAATTCAATAATTTAAATATGCTGTCTGTAAAAATTGCACAAGGCGAGACCTAGAATGACATTTACCGACCCGATACATTTCAGACTTGTCTGGAGGTCCTTGATTTTTATTTGTAGAAAGTGGCATTGACCAGGGCGTTTTGTATGACTGCAAATTTTTTTCAATAATTTTCTCTCTAGATCTAGGACAAGAATGAACCTGTGGGCAAGCCTTTTTCTTCGTTATCTCGTTTACCGATCGAACGACGATTAATAGGTCACTGATTATAACGAAACGATCGATTCGAATAAATTGCTGGTTGCATGTTGCGTATGCACTCGAATTAAAAACTAATTTCGCCATTACACTTTCATCCCTCCTCGGCAGAGTTGTTTTAAAATTTTTCCAGCTCAAGTGTCCATCATCACATAATTAATGGCTTCATGGTTGAAAGTTCAGCTTGTGATTCTTCTCCAAATGAATGGCCAGTGTGAGAAAATGAATGACTTCCAAAACTACCATGTTCACTACATGCACATGCGCATCTAATGTAATTTAAATAAGCATTTGGAAACAGCAAATTAGTATAAATGCATATCATCATTTAGCGTTTTATTCTTGGGGCAAAAACTTTGTCGTCCAAAATGCTGATATCCTTCCTGTCATTTAGTTTTACGCTGTTTCTGCCTAATTGATACTTAAATAAAACGAAGATTTTGCAGTTTACTATGTATCGTAAGACGAGAGTATCTAAAAGGCAGAAAGGAAGAAGTACATTAATGTCATAAATCTCGGGGACGTGGCTTTACCTCGCGTCGCGCTATGTATGGAAGACCTATTTGTGTCAAATTGCACGAAACACACAATTTATATGAAGAATTATGATTTTAATGATATCGAAACAATTTATAAAGTAGGTGGTTCCGCACGCTAGAAATCAGTCGACGCTCAGAAGCAACCACAGTTTGAGGTACAACTTTCTTCGTGAGTTTTCCTCTTCTCGTAAAGTTTCCAGAAAAAAACCGCGTTTTAATCAGTTTGTAGTAGAAATGGCAATTTTCCAAAATATTATATCTGCGCTAATTTTGACCGCAACACTTGCGACAGCACAGCACCTCTACAGCCCTGGAAATGATGTGAGGTGTGCAAGAATGTGGGACGAGTTAAACTATGAGGGGAACACAATCGATTGTTCTGATAACGAACGAAAAATGAATCTTGGCCCATTCGATTGCAAGGCAAAGAGCATAATTGTGCGTGATTCGTGCACGCTCACCGTCTTTGACAAAACGGGCTGTCAGCGTAAACTGGACCGAAGCGCAAGCTGTCTTTATGGGGTAATGCAATTTTCTTAAAGTACATTCATGTTTTCAAGTTCCTGTTTGTTCGATAATATGTCAAATGTCAACACATTTTTAACACGTATATTTTGTCTTTTTTTAGTGGAATAATAAAATCAGTGCTGCCTGCTGCGAATGTGATGGGTGAGTAAATAAATAACACAGATATGTTATGTTGAACTCTTTTATCTCATCTTACGCTAGAAAATTATTTTACAACCGTTATTGGGCTGCACTTTAGTTGTAACGGAGAAGCTCCGCGTCGTGATCTTCAATGTGCTCGGCTGTACCAACACCAGAAATGCAGTTCCTGCAGCGGATTCCGCCTGGAAATCAATCCCATGGATCAAGTAGCCAACCTACATGTCCTCAATAACCAGATTTCATCTCTAATTGTGAGGGAAGGGTGTCAACTAACGGTTTGGGAAGGGGCCAACTACACTGGAACATCGCAGACATTCACAGGGTCTTTGGATTGGCTTGATTTGGTGAGTTTGAGTTTTTAATGGGCTTAATAATATTGACCACTTCTCATTTACGTTACGGTTTTAACAATATCCCTAATTCATTAAACTTCTTCTTAATTACCTTTAGGCATGGAACGATAGAATATCTTCTCTGCAATGTCTCTGCTAAACGGCCTCATTTCAATTCTAATTTATTTGAAAATCACGTATATTTAATACACCCCGTCGTTCGGTCCCCTTAACTTATTTGTATGTGTCTGACTGTAAACGTAGGTAACTTATATATGAATTTCAATGATTAAATATATGACTTTATTTATTCTGGTTTGATTAAAGAGCTTTGCCACTGCCAATGAGTTAAGTATGTATCTTTGTCTGGGTACTAATATATTATTGCACATTCGATTCGCATTCGCTGAGCAAATAATATGTACGATGAAGTTTACGATGTAGGGAGCAGTTTCATAATTTCCGTTCTAGTATCCAATAGAATGACATATGACAGCATAAATCCATCCATGCGATGTGTAGAGGTGTTAATATGGTTTGTGTTTAGCATGCATACAGTCGCGATTTTCTTGTGTCTCAGAGGATGAAAGAAAGGAACCACCAGATAACTAATTTACTTTAACCACACTGTAACTTATTAGCATGCAAATGTATATATGTGACAATTCACTTCACATAAATGTGACATGCAGTCTTCAAGGACGTAAAAATTGACTTTAAATTACTCGTATTTGTAACAAGTTACAAATGCATGCACAACAAAAGTAAGTACATCTTAAATTTCAGAGAATCACGGATGTCCACATTGTCTCACTCAATTTAACTGTGTCAGTTCCGGAATCATATCATAAATGCAGATTTGCTGTACATACATACAATCAGACCATACAAAGCAAAACACGACACACGTTTTGACAAACTTTTTGCTATTGGTAAAAAAGGTGGAATTACATAACGCACAATTAATATTTTTATTGAAGCTCAATGGAGTCGAGATTACCAATAATATTAACTTTTCTCATATTCAAACTATTTGAAACATTTGGCCAACCTAATCCTGCATTTGTCGGGGATGAAAAAATACCGATTCCCACCCGTAGTTTAGGCATTACTATATTGCGCACGCCGCATGTTGAAACTCATTCGGAAAAGGTATCTCCCAACGAGCAGCAAATCCAGTCAGACAATCCAAGCTCCTATAATAATTACCCATGGCCACCTTACCAACCACCACCACCCGGCGGGTACATTAACCCTGAACCTGGACCTCATCAACAGTACCATCAACCTGGGTACTCAATTCCGGTGCCAGTATCTCAGCCATTACTTCCACCACCTGGGTATCCAATTCCACAACAACCGTTCCAAGCGCAAGCACCACCTCCCTATTATGGACAAGGTTACCCACCTTCTCCAGTTTCGAATGTGTGGCCATATCAATTTCCTCAGCAGCCTATATACCAACCAATATTAGCTCCACCTCATCACCAGCATATCTACCTTGGATCTTCATCTCCATCCTCGCCCCCATGCGCTACTATTCTGACATCTTCGAATTGCGTACTAAGAGTTCCTTATAATGGACAACATCATGATATTCTCGACCAAGGGTTTACCTTCGTAGGAGGTCTGATCAAAGACAAATGTGCCCTTACCGTTCAAGACTCGTTTGGATTTTACGCAACCTTTTTAGGGTATCTGGTGAGTTTTATATGAGTTATGATTTATTCTTTCGATTTCGAAATTAATTTTAATCCAATCCGGTTTAGTTTCCTTCCACCAGTACTGCGGCTTCAGTTTGCTGTCAATGCTATGGGTGTCAAACCGAGCAGATTCCAATGTTTGAAAATTCCTGTGCAATTATCTTTGAAAATGTGAAATGCTCCTTATGCCACGGCTTTAGATTGCAAATTGCAAGGGGCGATACTATAAGGATCATGGATACCCTCGTTGACAATAAAGCGTCATCAGTATTTGTTTTCCCTGGGTGTGAGTTGACAGTGTACGAAGAACCTAATTTTGAAGGAAGGGCTGCGTTGGGCATGGGTTTAATTGATGAATTACCGGAAGTAAGTGGAAATACATCTAATTAATTGTTAGTCAAAGTTGTTGTATATTGGCTAAACGAGTCTTTTCGGTTTCGACTTAGGAGTGGGACAATACAGTTTCATCATACCATTGTGTTTGTCCGGATGACAATTATGTCACTCATCCGTCTGTGATTTCATCAACCCCTGGCTCACTGACGCCAATCGAGATCGCTTTTCCCACATCCACAACTCCTTTGGCCAAAACGTCGATAGAAACAACAACGGTTGTGGCAACGGAGCCGAACATGCAAACGCCTACCACAACTGCCTCGACAACAACACAAGCCCTAGAAACTACAACAGTAGTGCCAACAAAGACAACTACCGAAGTCCCAATAATAAGTACCACAAGTGCCCCACTAACAACTGCCGAAGTCCCAAGAAGTACCACAAGTGCCCCACTCCCACTAATAACTACTACTGAAGCCCCAATAAGTACTACACGTGCTCCAATAACAACAACAACAGTAGTCCCAATAACTACCACACCAGAAGAACCAGGAACGACAACTACTGATAGCCCCAGAAGCACTACAACAAGTCCCCGAACAACAACAACTACTACTACAATCCCTACGCCTACGACAGCCTACACCACCACTGTAGATCCAAATGTTTATTAATTCCCATTGGAATTGTAATGGTTGTCTTATTATTAATAACATTTATTTTAGCCCTTTAAGCATTTTTACACAATCTTTGTTAATTCTTGGCACTGACGCAACCCCCAATTTTAATATTAAACGAAAGTTTACCAAATATAAATTATAACTTTTGCATTTTGAATATCTGATTCGTTCGTGCAGGACGATTGTGGTATGTCACAAAGCAAGAGAAGTGTCAGTTTGAAACTGGTTCACGCACAGGAATGCATAATATGACGCACGATGCATAATGGGATTTTTTACGAGAAACGATAGATTGAACATTGGACTGGTGGTATTGGACATAGCATATTGGGCCAGGCC
>JAANSN010001700.1:0-30588 GCA_036850665.1 Dicranocentrus wangi
AGTCTGAAAGGCGCTCAGAGAAACTCCAGCGGAGGCCGTGATTAGCGCACTGAAAAGGTATAGAAATCATTCAAAGAGAAAAGTAAAACCATATAAAGAAATCCGAGTTTCATTACGGCAGCTCTTTACCAAGTAATTCAATCCCTGATGAAACGTTAGGAGGAGAGAGAAAAATGTGGTGTGAAAGGAGGAAAATTCTTAGTATTATTATTATTATGATTATGATTTTGTATTCAGAAGAGGACGGCTTGCATTAAAATACGGGATAATATGACGCATCTCCTAATGCCCCGGTACTACTCCACCTCCTTCTTCTCCTCCAGTTCCCCTTCAGCAATCCCCAGCTGAAACCGTTCAAGTCTCCCCATTCAAGGAAGAGAAGAAGGTGAATTTCAAAAGAGTCGTAGGTATTTAAGCCAAAATATTCGAGACGAGACGGTACTATACTCGCTGCCTGGCTGCCAGCTCCCTCCATTCCCCCTCACCACCTCTAGAGAAACGCGGAAGCCTTATTTATTGTACGGTGTACGGCGACGCTCTGTAACTGGCGGCGGAGGAGTGATGGGAGAGCAAAGACAAAAAGGGGAGCCTTAGCTCATTTCCAGATTTAAGGATTTCACTCTTATGACTGGTAGGCAGGACTTAAGGACGGATTTACTCGGTTTAGACAACTTTTCCTTGAGTTAAGCATTAGTCACAAGAGCGAAATAAGAGGAGCATGGCATCATGATGGTATGTGCGGAGCATTAGCATTTTCTGGGACGAGAGAGCCCAGGCTCGAGTCAAAGAAACGTCTTTGCTCCGTCTCCTTCTCCACGCGGAAGTTAGACAGTGGAAAGAAGAAGAAGAAGAAGAAAACTTAGAGATGCATTTATTTATCCGGATCCTCAGTCAAGTTGGGCGGAAAAATATATATAACTTCCTACCTATATACCTATGTATGTATCTTGAGACAAACATTAAACATTGAACATGCTCCGCTAAATACACACATACATTCCATTCCAGTGTAGACTTTCTGCTTATATTCAACGGTGGTGGTGGCGATGCATGGTCCTCCTTTTTCATCAACCTGGAATTTCTAAAACTATTGCTACATTACCGCCTTGCCTTATACGTGCGTCTCCTTCTCTCCCTACATGCCATTTTATTCCGGGAAAATTCCTACGGAGCAGCTCTGCTGGAGTAGTAAACTGTGTAACCTCAAAACACCAATATTTTTTACACTCTTCGCCACTACACATATTTACATCTTGAGATCCACTAAGGAAATAAGGAGGGGCGCATATATACAGTCCCCCGTACGTACATGCCTATAAAAACATCACGAGAAAATGCATGGTTTTTTTGGTAGGCGATATATGTAATATACCAGTCCCGGGCATGTCTCCATCATGGAACCACCACCACATACATTGAATTGGGAAATTTCACCTGGTATCGAGAAAACCTTGTTTTCTCAAACGAGCCTGTGTGATGATGCTTGATATATGCACGTGTCAGCTCTACTTTCTTGGCTCAGGTGTTTTCCTGTTCAATACAAACATGGACCTTTATATTACATCCAATCCAACCAAACTAGCCTTTACGTCTTATCCCGTGGTACTACCATAACTAACATAACTGCAAAATCATGATGCGCGCCTGCTATACCCTCGCGGCTCCGTGGTGCTGCTAATACACCAAGGAACAAGGAAACTTTGAAATATATATATTTCCAGTTTCACCAAAAAATTCAACTCCCATAATTGCTCTTTAAACCTTGTTACTACCCCTCACTCACATTACCCTCCATTTGGAAAACTTGAAGAAACATTTTTTTTTACTTTTCCCCAGCAGAAAAAGAAATCTCATTCGATCTATGAAATGTAATGTTGGGAAAGGACAAAAAAGGAAGAAGAAGAAGAGAAGGAAAAACTTGTCCGTGGCAACTTTTTAGTTCCACACACATACACCTTTCATTTTTTTGTCTTGAGACGCCCAACTCGCGTATTTGAATATCATTACATTTACCATACCACCACCGCCTATATACCCATTTGATAACCTATCTCACATAAATATATACTCATATATATTTTGTATAGCTTTATATGCCTCTTGATAAACAAACACCTCGGAAAACTTGGGTTCCTTACTTCCTGTGAGCACAAAGGTTCTGCATAGAAAACAAAAACCTTAAGCACCTATACCAAAAGGTTGTTATATATATTTTTCTCTCCGAAATCATCATCATCATCACCACCACCATATACGTTTCAGTAGAAAAGAAGTATTAATACAAGAGCCATGCCGAGACCTACCACCACCACCATCCTTCACAGATCCTTCTTTGTCGAAGAGAAACACCAAGAGTTGAGGAGGGGGAGAGAAAAGGAGATGAAAAGAGATGCGGAGAGAAAAGAAACGAAAGGAAAGGAAAAAAAATACGAAATATTCACTCACCTAGGCACTAACTTTCCTTTGAGTTTCAATTGGAAGGGATTGGCACGGAAGTTAGTAGCATCTATCATACTCTCCGCTTGAAATCTCATAATACTCGAAGCCTGGGCTGTAAGGTTAAGAGGAAGTCCAACTCCGGTAGGAATGATGTATGATGAATCAAATAGCATCGTTGACTTTTGCCAATTTGAATCCTATTATTTATTGTGGTCCCCGATTCCCCAGAAAAAAAAATCAGAATGGAGATGATGATGTGTACAAAATAAAGAATATTATGGATTGAGGTGAGACGACGACGACGACGAGCACGACGACGGGAAAAAATCGAACGGAAAGATATAATGTGTGGAAGAAACAATATTATTATTATATAGGATGTATATGGGAACTAGAGTTTGGAATGGATTTCTAAAAGAAAATAGTAGTAGACACCTTTTGGGAAGGCTTTTCGGTTCATTTGCAAGCTGCCTTTTGGAATCAATACTAAACTGGGTGAGACGGAAATGGAAAGTCAGCACAATGCAAAACGAGGATAACGCTAATTTTAGGTCGTTTCACCCCACGCTCAACGTTCCAAGTTTTGGGAGATGCTTTTACAGTTAGAAATGAGATGATTACCTTTGTGTTTGACAAGTTTTCCAGGAACTGGAACGGATTGAGGGCGGCCAAAGAGTCAAACTGTTCATCCAACCCGACTTTCCGCAAGAAGGCAATCTCATTTCCTAACGTTTTGAGGGAGAGGGTCATCTAAAAAAAACAACAATTGAGTCTCATTTGCGGGGCCCAAACTGAAAATCAGGAAGGCGTTTAAAGGGGAAGGAGAGAGAGAGAGAGGGAGGGGGACATTAGGTTAATTAGGTTAATTTTCATTTTCACGCACCATCCGCCAATTTCCCGAGTTCATCTACGCATGATACATAAATAGGTCAGAAAAAAGGGGAAGACAGTTGGCACCCGCCAACAACGAACGACGTTTTTTGTCGTTAAACTATACCTCGTCGTGGTGCGCAAATTAGTAAACATTTGGAAACGGCGACAATTAACCGTGATACACGCCATAACAACAAAACATAAACTGTTTTGGGGTCTCTGAAATCATAGTCATTTGAAAGCCGTCATAAGTAGATTACTTTTTTTTATGGAGGATACTACTACGACTACTCTCCTCCTTCCACACAATGTGTGTGCCTGCCTGTGTGGGGGGGAGTGTGTGGGGTTACGTTACCCTTGCTCCTACAGGGATGTCGTCGCTGACTCTCACTCAACTCAACTTGCACATTCCGAAACATCGAGTAGTGCGCTTGGAAGCCTTACACAAGTTTCTTTTTATGCAGGAATAAAAGAGCTAATGCGCCATTATCGAGACATAAACAGGGACAAGAATGTGAGTGAAATTACACGAACTCTTTTGGAGGAACTCATGGAAACACGGGCCATTACGATTAGGCCATACTAGAAAAGGATCAACCCAGAGAGCACTAACTGGGTGTTCGTTCGTTCACTGTTCTGTTCACCCCACAATGTGAATTAATACGATGAAGAAGAAGAAGAAGAAGAAAAAGAAGAAGAAAAAGAAGTAGTGGAATCAAGGGGAAAAACCAGCATCTCTCCTTTTCTTCTTCTTCTTCTTTCATACAACCCAGCTTTCTTTACTCGCACTCGTCTAGGCTGTACAACACGGATACAACACTTGCTCCTTTCGTAGGATTTTATTTTGTCGCGTCTGTAGCATCACAACCATAATAGGCTTCAAACACGCTAACCAAGTAAGTAGAGACCTTTACCAAAGATAAGGCTACCAAGAAATGTGTGAACCCTCTCTGAAAAAGAAATGTTTTTTTTTACTGAGCTCCAGAATCTGAGAGATAGTCAAGTGAAATGAGTGGCTAAAAAAGAAGGGAAAAAAGGGGTGAATACCTAATAAGTTATTGTGTCTTTTAATGTTGTTATATATCGGGTATTTTTTTTCTACTGGTGTACTTATTAGTACGGTGGGATTGGGAGTTAAGAAGAAAGGAGAAAAAAATGTACTTATGTAAGTATGTATAAAAGGGTGAAACGATTTTTATCAGTTTATTACAATCGGATCACTGTAGTATCGTCTCATGGCATCATATTCCGAAGTTAATGTTCGCATTTTCCTTTTCGATGGCACGGCTCGTTTTTCTCGACTCCGGGATGAGAGGAGGCTGGCAATCCCGCTCCCGCTCAGTTTCCCATTAGGCCCAAATATTGATTCCACGTAATGCTCAAAACTTTCCAGTCGAACTGTTGCCTACGACACAAGAATAAGAAGGAAGACACAAGGATTTTAGTCAAGTAAACAAATGACAACAACAACGGTTAGCAATAATAACAATATTATTGTGGAGCCGGGCCGGCTAGCGTGTAAAGATTATATATACACACACACACATTCATTCGGGGAGCTGGAATCATTTTGGAATGTTTCCCCCTTGTCTGGAGATATTATGTATAGCAGAAACATTTTTGAAAAAAAAATATTTTCGTTAGTTCCTGCCAGACGAGATGTATTGCATTTCCGTAGTCTCCTCCTTGCGTAGCATCTCAAGGAGGAAATGAAATATGAGCATTGTTCGGAATCACAATAATATTATCAGACTGCTGCTGAGGAGGAGGGAGTCTCTGAAATTGTTTATGTTTTAGTTTGTTTCCCTGAAAACTGAGCACTTGCTGCCGTGTAACTTTGCGAATGAGGCAAATTTTCGAGTCGCCGCCGACTCCTTTGGATATATAGATATACGAGTATATATAAATATATAAACAAAACTTACTTCGAAAACATTGATAGATTCTCCAAACAGATCGACCGTTAAGTTCAGGGACGATGACCGAGGGATGTAGGAGGCTTGCGAGAAAATTAAATTGCTATCAAGTCCCATTCCTGCAAAAGGTTTTTGAGAGAATAAGGGAATCATATTACAAAAGAAAATTAGCTTTTTCTTCCCTAATCCCCTTGTACCTCCTGATTGTCACTTGCGAGGTGTGGATGTCAGTTTGGTATGGAAATGGGATTTGGAATGAGATTAAAGTGATCATTTGGGAGCTTAGCTGATTCATTCCAAAATTCAGCCATGCATCCCGATTTTCTGGATTATTAGGTAGTAGTATTCTTTCTTTTGTTTTTTTTTGTCTTACCAAGATTGGTGACGGGGTAGAATGCAGACGCTTCAAAGTTTTTGGAAAACTGACGAAAGTCAGTGGAAAACGGGTCATTAAATTTTTCATCGGCTACTAATCCCTGCAACTCGAGTTTACTCGGGAGAGAGCTCTCTTGCAAGTTCCGGATATAACTTGAGACAAAAGAGGTGACTGCAAGGGAGGAATTCCAACACAAAAGGATTTCTCATTCTCTTTTTTGTTTTTTTTGACTTTTCCTTATAATGCGATTATTAATAATTTTGCTCGAGTTATTTAAATTTTTCAACTACCTTGCCTAATTTGCTCTTTCTCGTGGACACGCTTGAGCCATCGGATTGTGGGATAAGTGGGACATTTCATAATTGCGAGGAAAGCTGCAATTCGCAACTCGGCATCCTCCTGTGGATTCTCGAAGATGCGACGAAGGTCACCCAGCTCTCCCACCGACCCACATGGCATTCGTCTTCAAAAAGGGAAAAATCGCATACCGTATAATAACCTTATACATTTTTAACCAGCCTTGTCTCCATATCCCATACTTCCATCCCCATTTCCTGCCTTACCGGTAGGCTTCAATAGCTGCAACTCGGATTTCCAACTTGTCATTAGAAAGAATGCAGGTCTGGAGGGCGGTGTGGATCCCCTCGGAAAACATTCCGAAATTGCCAATCCCCTTTAGGTACATCAGCATCTGGTCATATATATTTCCAAAATGCTTTTAATTAGTCCTGCCTCCTCAGCCTCTCGACCATTTCTCGAGAAAACACAAAACTGACCGCAACCGTATCCCGCAAATTTGCTGTGTATTTTTTTAAAGTCAGAAAATGCACCTTACTTCCGTGTTTCTTACCTGGTCCACGTGCTTCCTCTGTCTAGTTCTGCATCCAGTGATGTTAAAGAATTTATCGTAGAGATTGTGGAGGATTTGGACGGGCTGCTGTGATCCGCAATATCCGTGTTGACGACAGTAAGTGTGTGCGAGGGAGGAGTAGCTGAGCAAAACGTTTGGATAGTTATCCCTCACCTTCAGGATCGGCACGGCTGCTGCCATCAGGGCTAAATCTGGTTTTGGGATAAACGTGAGCGAGTTGATCCACGAGGAGATGGTCTCTCTGGGGGCATCTCCGCTTAGAATCCTATCTTTAATTACTCCAACCGAGGCTGCCGAGCCAACTGCTTCCAGAACATTATCAAAGAGAGACCTAGACATACATAAAAAAATGAAAGTCTTTTGGGCATCTCAGAAAACACACTCACTCGCTCGCAGTTTTTCTCTCAAAGTTAAATCTCTTCATTGGAATGCGGCTCGTATTACACTCATTCCATTTCCTATACTCTCATCGGTCGCCTTTTCCCCTCTTATAGCTTCCAATCTGGAGGCGAAGCGAACTCTGTGGACGACCATCTCATCTCCACTCGGCAAAAGTAATGTAATCTGGCCGTTTCCCTAATATGCAGATGACTACTACAAAATACTTAGTTGCATGGTACAACTTTAGAATTTCCTTGTTCCTCTTTAGCCCTCCTAATAATAGCATCCCATCATCCCGAGTCCATCCATATGCGTGCACATTTCCTAAGTGATGTGATGATTATATCAGAAGAGGAAATATCACAACTACAACTACCATTTCCCCTTAATTCATGAATCCTTCCATCGTTAACCTCATTTAATCACGTGGAGCGGATCATTATACGCAAGCAGACCTTAGGAAATGGTCATGGCCACTGACTTCTTGTACTTTCCTCCATGTGCAGCACCAACCAGCCCTCCTCCTTCCTCATCCCGTAAAACACACAAAAAAAACTCAACTTTCCCGACTCAACTCCACTCTCATCTTGAGTCCACACAAAACAAAAAAAAATTGAGGGAAAAGCACAAACCGGGAGAGGAGGGGAAGATGGAGGGAAAAACCTGCTACCTCCACTCCGCTTTCACGAGCAGAGAGAGAGAGAGAGAGAGAGAGGGTCACGGCACGAGGCCCGGAAATAAACATTGACATCATTACGCTTTTTATTTACCTGTCCCCCTCACACAACGTCGACGCTTCTCTTGACAGATGCATCATGTCAGCTGGACTCAACCCGCGGAGAACGTGGACCAGGGCTTCATACAACGGGCCTGCAGTTCGATCCACGTTCATCTGAAAACCAAATAAAATAATAATAAGTTTAGTTGGAAATTCCGCCGCCTTCACCATCCAAACGCTTTATATTATGTCATGTGTGTGTGTGGAGGGGAAGCCTTTATTGGGAAAAGGATTTTGAGGAGAAAGAAGGGAGAGAAAAAATGGCTAAACGAACGCATTATTATTATTATTATTATTTTCAAGCAAAAAGAGGTTCTCAATGTGATGCTCGTGGTTTGCTCTGTTTTTGTCTGCGGTGTGTGAGTTGTAAAACAATGTTTTAGCTTTTTTTAAATGTTGGGAAAACCACCTTCACCTCCTTCTCCCAAATGTAAATCTCTAAAGGCTATCATCAGAGCATGGAGGAGTGAAAGCTCGACGTTTCCCTGAAATCCTTGGCAAATTACAAGCATGCTTCATTAAACGTGTGATTTCAACAAGGAGACATGTTAGACAAGGAGAGAGAACGAGCTAGTTGGGGAATCACACATCAGACGGATGTGTGATGCGATGCGATGGGAAAGGAGGAGGGGGATCGGATTCAAAGTATAACGCACCACGACAGGCAACACTACTACTTTCACACCATGGTTGATATATTGTATGTGTGATGCGATGCGATGGGAAAGGAGGAGGGGGATCGGATTCAAAGTATAACGCACCACGACAGGCAACACTACTACTTTCACACCATATGTAAGACATGGTTGATATATTGTAAGCGTAAACTTGATGCAAATTCTCTGGAAGCAAACAAGCTACATTTTAATAGCGGACGGGACGGACTAAAATATATCTGGATGGTAGTGGTGGTGGTGGTGGTACCTTAACAGCTTGACAGAATTTGACGAGAGCATTGGTAGCAGTGTTGTAGTCATTAGTGGTCGAACCGACATGATATTCGTGGTGAAAGGCGAGAGACTCTCGTCTCAAAATTTGGCCCGGACTTGTTCTAATTATTTCGCTAATGTAAGAGTCTGGTCGGGAAATGATGAGGAATGAGCCTGTGTCCTCGATCTCGACCCTGTCTGCACGGCGCCCAGCTTTACTGTCCTCATCATCCTCGTCCTCGTCCTCCTCATCATCCAGGTTGAATATATCGTCAGACTCCTTCCCGTCAGCGTCCTCGGTCCCGTTCCCACCGCCCGGGTAGACCGTGATCAGGTCGAGAGCTTGGGTGACGCTTATTTGGATACCGGACACGCCTTGTGAGAGCGGCTTCAGGTGGTGTTTCTCCAGACAGGAGATTTCCACCAGGAGGTTCCGATCCACGACTTGGCTGCACTCGGCAATCGAGTCCACGGCAGGCATTGATTGTTGCAACTGGAAATCATTGTCAGGTTTTAAAAGTACACAAGAAAAATAAATAATGTTGTTGTAGTTGTGACGTGTGGTGACAAGGGCGAACACGCGAGTTTGGGTCTCCTCCGCTTCTTTCTTTTTTTAGAATGACACCAATTTCAAACTTTTTAACAGGAAAACTTCTTCCCATCGGTCGGGTAGAAGGTAAAAGGGGCACACGGGGTTCCGTTGTTAAAACAAACTTTTTCCCCTTCCATTAGCAAAAAATTCGAATCTGCTGTTGCAGATGAGAAGTTTACATATTTTGTTAAGAGGCTGTATGGTAATAATAATTTTAATGTCAGATGCAGCACCGCTTCATTCAAATGTCATCCTTTTGTCATCCCTCCTCCTTGAGGTAGATGAATGCCTCACCCCGGGATATCATTTTTATTCAAGGGAGAAAAACCCGAGAAAAAGTTTACTTTAAGAGAAACTTGCTTTTTTAACAAAAAAAAGAGGCAAGAAGGAGGAACGAACGCATTGCAGTCCCCGGCTTTTTCCATAGGATAACCTTGTGACTTTGATTTCAGGAACTGTACCATCGCCGCAACCCCACCTCGTGTGCAATCTCTCCAAGAGGTTGCCAGTTAAAAAAAAATGTATATTAGTGGACAAACAAAGAGAAACCCTACTACGTTTTAGTTTCCTACGTACATTTCCAAAACTGTAAGGAGTTCCCTGAATGGTGGACGATATTCCAAATCTGTCTCCACACGAGTTTAAATCCTTGACCTTTTCAATGGTCATCGAGCTGGAGGTCGCCTCTCCCAACCTGTACTCTACTTTACATCTCCCGTTCACATCATCCTGGTAGGAAGCATGTAACAGAGGAAAACAGGATTATACAATAATACATTATATTTTGTTTCCCCTTTTGACACACCAAAGTCTTTGTATGCTGTTTACACTGACCTCATAACTTCTGTCTTCAAGATCTAATCTCCTCATTGTATTCTGGAAGGCGGAGAGGAGCCCTCGCTTGATGTTGAGCACCCAGCCCGGCTCCCCATTCTCCGGACAAATCTCTTCGATTAAACCGTCGGCGAAAGAAAATCTGTAAATTATATTCGAAAAGGGGGAACCTGACGAAGGATTAATTGTAAACTTTTTGGGCGGACGACCAACAACCCTCACAGGATTTGCATATCTGGCAAGCATATCTTGAAGACTGCAAAAGGGAGTAGCATAGGGAAAACCCGTCGTTCCCATTTTATTTTACCCATGACATTTTTTTTGTTTTCAATCTTCATACATCACAAAGTGAGATTATCCGGAAGGGAATGAATGCAATGCATATATATATATATATATACAGTGACAATCAGCTCAACTCAAAATTTGAGCAAGGGGAAAGAAAGTGAAAGTGGTGGCTTGTGCACCACGGGAAAAAATGGCCTTCATGGCACACACCACGGAGTCAGTCACACAGGGTAAAAGAGAAAAAAAAAACATTTGTTTTTTTTTGTGTACACGTGGTGGTTGTGGTGTTGGTGTTTCAGTCGTGACATTATTAAGACTCTCCCCTGCTCTTCAGGAATGCTATGAATAGATAAGAGGTGTAGATACATACCGAAGAGGAAACTGCTCCACTGACTCCTTAAAAGTTTGGCTTGTGCGGGCTTGCGTGAAGTGCTGCTTATGAATGTCATCCTGTCCACTTGGCAAGACAGATTGCCACAACTCAACATCCTTCATCTGTAAAACAGGAGTTTCTTCAATGTAACTTATTATTACAGGCTGGAAAAGTGGGGGGATCCTTTAGCGAGGAGGGAGGCGAGGCTAGCAACTTGCGGATCATTTCATTTCACAACAACAAGAAATGGAACATGAGACGAGAGAAAAGCTGGGAAAGAGTTATTATGTATGTACCTACCAAGCTAGAGCTGGAAACAAAACCCTAATTATATGGCGAAAGTCTATCTATACCCAAAAAATTCTTCATCACATGGAAAAAAAGTCAATCAGGATCAGGATCATGACGCAAACAACATTTTTTACAATACATTTTGAGATTTTTGACTCGTCAAAATTTCTCCCATTCAACACAACTCTAATGAAAAATGTCCTATTTGACGGAAATGTTGTTTGCTTATTTAGGTATATAATCCTAAATGTACACATAATCTCCGGAAAATCAAATATTAAATTTCATTTCGTTCATTTCAAATTTCAAATATAAAATATCTCAATGAAATGAATTTTCAAAAAAAAATGGGAAAATCCGCACCCAATCACACATTTTTCAAAAATGGGAAATGGGGCTCTTATGACTAATCCTCAACTTACATATAAAATTGCGTCACATGGGCTCACAAACCAAATGGTAGTGTTTGCAGACAAGTGCAAGCCAGACGTTTCAGAGGGTCCTCCATCCACAAATATCGTGCCATTCACGGTATACATGTAATTGTAGACTGCGCCGGATTTGAAGTGAAACTTTAAATTGCGAAGGGGTTCAGACACGGCTGTAAAGTCAATTTGGGTGTTCATATCATCATCATACCTTTCCAAAAATCACATAGAAACAGAGATTCTCTCGCTATATGATTCCGCTCTTTTGTTATTATTACCTTTACAATGTACTTGTCCACATGTGTTTGAACTGCGTGTCGGATCTGCAAAATAAAAACAACCGGTAAGGCTATAAAAAACTGACCATTCCAACATTTTCTTTCTCGGCAAATACACCCATTTATTTTGCATCTTATTTTTGACACATTTTGTAAGTGTCGGACTTTATTCCAATCGTCGTCTCAAGGTGCTCACCATCATACTCAACATCAACACTAGTCATTTCTCCAAAAAGGGATAATTGCTGTATACCCTTTTTCTATCATGCATAAAAACTACTTCCATAACACATTATTTTAATCACATAAATTTTCCCAGTTTTATGACGCAAGAGAAAAAAAGTTTCTCAACAAAAAAAAACTCTTCTTTCTCTCTCTCTCTCTCTCTCTCTCTCTCACTCACTCTTTCTCTCCCTTTGGTTTCCTTTTTCCTCCATTTTCCCCTCCCGAAATAATCATATTGGGACATTTTAAAGGGAGAAAGTTTTTGAAGGTGGGATCGCTATGAGATTCGCATGCAAGTGGGCTGTAATAAGTGCTCAACAAAGATAGTTATGTAGGTAGTTCACCAGCCAAGTTGACGAGGAATAAAGAGAAAAAGAGGAAGAGAAGAGAGAGAGAGAGAGGGAAAGTCGATGGATGAGAAAATCCATAGGATCCCTTTCATCGCATCCACTTAAGCCAAGTTGTGATTCGAGAAAAAAATGGAGTGGAGGAAAAAGGCTGGAAAAAAATGCATTCCCCATATATATACAGAAGAAATGGCTGTCTGCATTGTATCCCTCTGTGTACTAAAAGAATGAAAGGTATTCCCGGAAAAAAGTGTTTGATACGGGGAAAGCTATACTTGCTCCAACGCCAACACCACCACCACGTTCACCGCCGCCACGCTATGGTTCCAAAGAGATAGAGAGAGAGTGTGGAAGTCCCGTCGAAATGGAATCTCTTCTCTCGTCGTCACACACATATATATAGTGACTGTGAAAGTGTGTTGGTTGGATATCCCGAGAGTTGACTGGGACTCTCAAGGACAGAAAATTGTAACATTACCCCAGGAAACTTTTATGGCCGTTTACGCCCCTTCACTTCTTATGATAATAATAGTCGGCAATAACGGAGACAAAAAGAACATCATCATAGGATACAATATAAAGGATTGTCATACTTATTACTTTGTATTACAGGGGAGCAGACAGTATAAAGCATAATATGGGAGGGAATAAAGCCTGTCACTCATTCCCCTTCACTCCATTCAGCCTTGTTTCTCCTGGCGAACAAACCCGCAGCCTTTACATAGGAATATAATATCTATAAAAATGGACTTTTTTTATTAGAACGGATGGGACATGATACCGAGAGGAGATGAGGATAGGGGATGCCTGCCTGTACGGTGCAAAATATATATATAAAAAATCAGAAAGACAGAGAGAAAAAATTTTCACCGTTTCTCTCGTTACCTGGGCGTCCTCTCCTCATCCACGCATAACTACACTTTTTTTTTGGGAGGGGGGGGGCTAAAATCCTGTCAAAAATGGTTTTTTTAGAGGGAATAATATATCCCGTTTGTGGGCCTTTCAAATGGAAGTAAAGAGGGATGTCCCAACTCGGGCCGGTTACTTTTCCCAATCTTAATGTGTACAGATAAAGTGACATGGGGAATCAGGAAATTATTTGGTCTCAATGCCAAAGTGACACCTGTCCCCACCATTTTACGGGAAAGGGTTCCCAGGAATGGGATATATATTTTTTTTGTAAATTAAAAATGGCATGCTAATAGGCAGGCAGCGTTTCTCGCAGTTGAGGGCTTCATGGGGGAATGCGGTGGGGGATTTTGTGGAGGACATGAAATGGAAATCGATATCCCTATTTGAAATTGGAGAGCTATAGGTGGTGGTGGTGGTGGTGGATGCATTGCGTGTTGGATGGAGTCAGGAATGGGAAACTGGTTAAATATGAGCAACATGATTTGGTTTTTGCTACACGTGCATTACCGATTAGTCAAATTTGATGTGTGTATGTGCGTAGTTTTTTTTGGAAAAAAAGGAAAGGACAAATGGCTGTGGAGTTTGTTTCGTTGTTGAAGGGAGGATGATGATGAGATGAAATGGCAGGTCAAAAAGGGGAGAGATACGCAATTCATTGGGACGTCGTGAGTTTTTTTTCTTTCTTTGGAAGGTGAATGAATTTCTGTTAGATATAGTTTCAGGAGGAGGCAAAAGTTTGGATCGATAAAACATGGAAAAACAGTTTGAAAACAGGTTGTCATCCCCTGTCCTCATCGAAGAGTCTTGTACTCGCATGAGAGTAGTACACGAGGAGGGAGAAAAAAGATTGTTGAGAGATTGTAAAGAAGACTCTGCTGGAAACCTGACAAGAGAGAGAGAGAGAGAGAGAGAGAGAGAGAGAGAGAGAGAGAGAGAGTTTTCAAAGTTGACTTCAACTCTCGATCTGCGAGAATATAAAAAAACCCGGCTGATATAAGTATAAATACAGTTATATATTGTTTGTCGTCCTCCTCTAGAAACATGGACAGGCAGGAGCAGCTACACTATTTCAGGTTTTAGGAAGGGAATGGGAAAATATCATATAAAATGCAAAATAAAATAATACACCGTGAGAGAATCCCACCCGACTTGTGAGACTCACTTGCTGTAGACAACCGTGTGGACACGAGAAGACAAAGGGTAAAAATGAAGTAGACAAGAAACGTTTGACTCATCCGAGGAGCTCTAGAATGCAATCCGTTTGAGATCCACCACGCTGCTGCTGCTGCTGCTGCTCGTCGTCTTCGTCGTCGTCGCCCTCCTTCCAGCCGCTCAGGTCGAGCAAAGATTTCGGCTTCTCCAACAACTGCATCATCATCATCATCATGATCATCATCATGCAACCGATGAGACTCAGTGGACCTTGGAGAAGAACAAGTGTTGTGCCCGGTGGTGGAGGAGGTTTTCCCGAGGAAACTCCCTCTCCCGCCGTGTCTCCCAGTGCCTCCTCTTGTAGTAGTCGTTTGATGATGCCGTGGAAACCCGTTCCCTGTTGTCATCATTGTCTTCTCTTTCCTACTCCTTGTGGGACCCACCACCATCCTGGGAGTTGTATTGGAGGAGAAAGGCGCACCACTTGGCAAGCCCGTCGTTATCATTGTGATTAGGCAAGGACAACTCGTCAAAGCGAAGAGACACAAGATGCTGCTGTCCTGTCCTTGTGTCTTTTTTAGTCTTACACGACGCGCGACGGCACGGTGGCAGTCAGAGCGTAAGTTCTTTCTTGCTGCTGCTTATTCAGCTCAGCCCTTTCTTTCTAAATGTTTCCCTTTTCCTTGCTACTATCTTCGTATATGGATCTAGTTTGAAGTGTACATCATCACATGCACTACTACTGTGAGCAAGCAAGGGAAGAGGAAGAAAAATAAAACGATCAATTATTCACCAACTTTGCACCAACTGCTTACAACAGGTACGCGTACGTCGTCGTCGTCGGGATAGTGCCACCTCGGGAACTGCTTTATAGTGCAGAAGGATTCCTCCTTGGCAAAATGGAAAAGTGGAGCAGAATGTAGTAGTAGTAGTAGAGGGAAAGGTAGTAGTCGTCGTCGTGGTGGTAAATAAGAGTGAAAGTCCCACATCCCTTTTCTGACTTTGCTCACTTGCTAAAATTTACATTTCCGTCCGTCCATATACATACATATGCGAAGCAAATAATGGCAAATGGGTAGGAGGAGGGAGACGAAATGCATCGAGAATTTCTCTACGTTTAGGAGGGACGCATCCCATGCATATTTATACTTACTACTAGCAGTTACGCACAATCACCAAAAAATCTTTGTCGAAACTCCACTTCCAACTTGACGGAAAATATATATGTATTCTCTACTTACAAACTACACATTCATCATATACATATAAACTAGGTACATATATAACGGAGCACAAAACGAAACGGGGTGGCTGGTGAAGGAGGAGTGTGAAGGTTTCTTTTTGTGTGAGACTCCCTAAATTTCCCCGTTTACTTGACAAATCAATCCGGAATCCAATTTCCTTAACCAGACGAGAGATGTGAAGATAGGGGAGACAAGACACTATACTCTTCTCCTGACAGCATCAGCATCCACATTATTCACATTCCCGACTTGTGTGCTGCTGCTGCTAACGATGATGATGATGATGATGATAATTCCAACTTCCAACCTCCACACCGCAGTCAGAAACTGGGAGCATCAGAGAAAACGTAAATGTGGACTTGCCAGCCATTCATATTGTGCCCGGGATGAGTCAACACTCAGTGCATTAAAATTAAAATAAGCTATAATAACTGCGAACAGTCGACAACGACAACGACTATCCAAAATGGGAAGTGATGGAATGACAAACTGGTGATGATGATGATGACGATGATGATGATTCTTGTCAAAAGGGGAAAATACACAATGTGACCGTTTTCCCTAGATTTTAGAAAATGGGATCCAAATGATACTCTTATTTTTTGGAGAAAAAGTCAGTGTCCAGAAACGGACATGGAAGAGTATTATGTCACCACCACTGTGCACATATGGTGCGATCCCGTTCCCGGAAAGAAAACGACAGACATATGATGACTGTTGAAAACACAATTTCACAATTTGGGAGTGGATGAAAGGAGGAGGCCTTCTGACGTGGGACAAAAATGGATAAGACGAGAGAGAATGTTGTTTTTCGCCAGCAGCCCAAAATACTTAGTTGACGTTTTGAAGGGTTGATTTAACAAGGAACACACAAGGCTTACCATTGTGGAAATCACTCTGGAGCTCACAGATGGGATGTTCATGATGATGATGATGATGCTTACACATCATCCTTGTAGCGAGAATGTAAGATTAAGATTTGGATAAGAATTGGAGAAGAGGTCAGATCGTGACATATGGGTGGCATTCTCGCCTAAATAAAATAAAAAAAGAAAGAAAGAAATGAGTCAAGTATCATCTTCTCTCTCATTTTCATATACCGAGAACTCATAGTAAAGTCGAGTGTGATAACTCGGCTTCTATAAACTGTATATGTAAAAAAAACGTTCATTAAGAGTTTGTTAAAAATTCAGATGCTCAAAAAGATGGTGTAAAAAACGAAACGAGACTAGAGGATCTCGAATATTTATGTTTACTTGGTTCAACTTTTTTACTCCAATATATTCGTATATATATGAACTACTTGGACTTGGAAGTTGTACCACGTATTTATTTGGTCGAGTAGAGTAACTAACTTGAGTCATCTGAATATGTCATACACTTATACTTACTTCAAACTTACTTCTTGTGCTTTATGTACATTTAAACTTGTTATCATCACCCAGGTTTAACCTTGATTTCAATTATTTTTTGGGTAAGTTTTTTTAGTAAATAAAAAATATATATGTATATATAGTTTGTGGAAGCGTGATGATGAGAGCTTCGTCAGAAATAACGTTAATGAAGGACACAATCTTGCGTCTCTCGCTCCTTCTGGATATATGTGAGGAGCGGAGGGAGTGAAATCCTGTAGTCAGACATATTACTTATATCTTTGTCTTTTAAGCGGGTGAAAGGTCAACTCCAATGAATGGTTTCTTATGTACACAGATTTGGATCTTGAAAAAGCATGACCAACATAATATCACGTTTGACTTGGTGGTGATAAGTTTCTCACTCGTCGTATGTAATTCCAATGATGATCATCGTCGTCTTATTATTATGTTATTCCTCTCCAGACTTATCGACATAAAAAATCATAATATAAGTACGTACATATATATAAATGTAAACATATCAATCATTAACTTTAATAATAAGTAGGACAGGGTTCATTTTTACGCTGAATGTAATGGATGAACTATTTTGTGCTGTATTTTTAAGCAATTTCACACAGTCAGATATGATCTTCCTTTACAAGAAAAAAAATACGAAGAGAAAAGAAACGTACGTGCCACAATTGAAAATTTGAGATCATGTTGGAACTGTNAGATCATGTTGGAACTGTCGAACAATTTTCCTCTACATGTATATACGTTATCTCTTTTCGATTTGACGACGGTCCCAAGCCTATAATATTATTGTGGTGACATGTTAGAAACCACCGCAATCTCCTGAAACGGTATTACTTATTATTCATGGATGGAGTATTCCTGGAGTATGTGAAAGGAGCGAGGCCTCTTTCCTATACGAGCGCTATGCGTTGTTGGCTGGAAACAGCATGGCAATAAGTCATAAGGAAAAAGTCATTACCCTACCACCCAAATTACACTTTATTCCGCCCCCACTACTCCAACGTCAAATGGCTTAGTTAATTGGACAACTGATAACTGATCATCGATAGTCGTACTATCTCTTATCTTTTAATAAAAACTCCGAATCGGCCAAATCCAAAACAACATATTTCAGCGAAACAAGTGACTAATAAGTCCGGCTCTGCGTTCCTGTTTTTAGTTTCAGGTTACTTGCGACGTTATTAACATTCCTCTCTGAATTCTCGTTCTCTCTTAGGAGGAGGAGGAGGAGCGGTGTGGTGGTCGAGTACATTTTACGCAATTCCATTTTCAATCAAAAATTTAAATGCTGAATATAGACCAGACTCGCAAACGTACGTCATATATATAGAGAGCCACGTATGTATCCCCAGCGGTGGTGGTGGTGGTGCGCCATACGGGTCGGTAGACTTTCAAGTCAAACTAGATATTATATAAGACACAGAAGGCTAGTAGTCCGTCGGGACTCTGGTGGGCTCTCTCTCCCTCTCTCTCTCTCTGGCTCTCTCTGTATATGACTTTTTCCATGAATAAATATCGGAGGGGAACACGGGAGAGGAAATGGAGACGCAGTATCCTGTTAATTTTATTACGCCTTGTGAAGTCCGTCCACTCTGCGCTTTTGCATGTTGTTACATAATTACATCCAACTTTATCTCTAGCATTTCACCTCAAGAAACATTTTCCTCCATATCCATATTTGTTATTGCATGCATTCCCGTCAAGGTTAAAAGACTCTTTTGTGTGTACTTTGGTGTGCAGTCCGCGAGAGGAGGCCCGAAACCACCTGCCACTCCAAAAAAGAAACCCTATATGAAAATCCACTTTCACTTCCCTTCAAATCTCGGCAACCCGGGCAGCACGCAAAATAATTAAAATCAATAATTTCCTCCCTCGTATATTTTTCCACCGTGTCATATAGTATGTTGTTTGTTGCATATGATATATATGGGGCTTGTTTTTTGAGCTCAGGTTGGTCCGCGTTGAATGTAAAAGTTCAAGTTGACCACGCGATTACATCATCCACTCAGAGAATACAAGACGGTGAGGAGATACGTCGTTGATAATAATACACATTATTATGATTATGACTGATAAATCCCTAATATGCATAACTTTCCGCCGTAAACTTCCATGAAACGGGGCTAAAATGTAAATAAATAGAGAGCAGAAAGTTGCTGTTGTTAATACTGTTGCAAACGTTGCGCTGTTCCACATTCCATTCTCTCCTGCTGGCCTTCAATCCACGACTCCACGAACAACTACATACCACCACCTATTATAATATACCTCCATGGTGCAATATTTGTTTTTTAATGAAATGCCGTAATCACATAATTTTTTGGTGTCGCTCCAAAAATTCCAACTCACCTTAATTCCTGGTTTTAGCTGGGCTCCTTTTCTCTCTCTCTCTCTTTCTCTCTGACCCCTGAACAACGCTCCGCCAGTAAAACATGGATTTTTCAAATGAGGCAGAGCAGGGAGCCCAAAAAATGCGTTGTTTTTTTTGTCCTACTCCTCCTGGTGGTGGTGGTGGTTTATATGCACAATAAACGAGAAAATAAACCCTTGGAACACATCCGGATTTTGTCAGTTATTAGGTACACAATAATATATAACTCGGTTTTTATTATATATTTACAGCAATGTGACATATATATCATCATTAACATACCCCAACATTCTTACGTTTATACATAAAATTCTTTGACGCTCAATACCTCCTAAATATTTATTATTATTATTATCATTATTATTATTATATGTATATTTTATAGTAGTAGAGTAGTAGTATATAGATCGAAGACCTATTTCCATTTTACTAGATTCCATTATTACACCATACCATAGCATAAAGGTATAGAGGTTTTTCTTTAAGTTCTATCATCAAGAGAATCAGATGTATTTATTGTGTATGACCTTTTTCAATATGCTTACATTATTAGCTCTACAAATAGCATATTATTATTATACTTTTTTGTAACATTAGTAATTATATATATATATATATGTTCTTCTACAAAAAAAAATTTGTTTCGTATTTCATCCATTTTTTATTTTTTTGTTCAATATATTATGTTATAAACTTCCAATTAGAGTTAGGGTGTTTCTTCTTGTCCGTCGCGTCACTCCAACACCATAATTCGCACTTTAGGGAGCACATCATCTCAGCATCATCATCATCACCGCACCGTATCTCTCTGTACATACACGTATGAAATCTACCAATCAAACTTTTTATTGTGTCTTCTTCACCTCCTCAAAAAAAATAATGACATTTGAAGCAAAGCCAACTCCTTAAGTTCCCCCAATCTCCACCAAAAGATCCCTTTTCGGTTATTATTATTATTATTATTACTACTTACCAACCTGAATGGCCTTGCCTACAAAAAAGTGGCAACGGCAACAAGGGACACTTGGAAGTTTTTTTTGGTACGGAATAAAGGGAGTCCTCTTTGCTCAAGTGTCACAGGAAGTGCTATAACCTTTTTCATATAATGGGGAAAAAATATAGTTGAACAAAACAAACTCCTCTCAACTACGTACGATACGACCTCCTTTCAGTAAAACACGGCGGAGTCGTGACCATCAATAAATTTACATTTAATACCAAAGTATACCCCGCCGCGCTCCTCCTTCATCCTTAGCATCACTAAAATTAAGTATAAACTTATTATGCCCTTTCGCCGACCTATTCCTCTTTTTGAGATAACTAGGTGTACATGTAAAAGTTAGTGTATCCATACATGTAATATGTAATTATCAATTATGTATTTGTATAACATAATATTATTCCTTGTATAATATATACGTATATACTTAATATACGTTGTTTACAAACTAAAAATAACATCAAGTCATATGTATATTCATTGTTTGATATTGGATATTGAAAAAGATCAGTTCTTTCAGGAGTCAAACGTCTCTATAATTTGTGTAACAATTTTTATGTATACCATATACATATACATATATATATATACCTATATATATATTCCTTACCCATTATACACCATAAGTATTCCCGTTCCCTTTATTACACACGCTTTTACTTATTTTCAGATAGAAGATGAGGTCTCGCTGTCGAGACTTTTTTTTTATTTCCTTTTACACATTGAACAACATAATTTAATATTTATGTATACACCACCACACAAAAGTGTTATATAAAGCCTTCAACGTTTTATTATGTACGTATATCCATCCTCCAGTAAAATGCTTATTTTTTTAGATTTTTAGTTATAACTTTTTTGCCCCTAACCCTAATCTTAAGCATGTAGTACTTACAAAAAACTGTATACGCTCTCCAGGGGTTAGAAAAATCCCTATTTCTTCGTCTTCATCATCATCATCATCATCATTGTCGTCGTCATCGTTACCATTTTCTGTTCAATAACCTTCTTTAATTTTTTTTTGTTTTAGCCTTGATTAGATAATGTGATCGTGTTGATCAATAGTGGATTTACTGGGTGGTTGAATTATTACATTGCCCCATATCGTTGCTACACCTATTTTGACGTTTTTTTATACGTTCTCATCATAATGATTAATTAAAAAGATGTCTCCTGTCATTATCATCATCATATTAGGTTCCCAATTGTCGCCCTCTCTGTATTTTTCATTTTGTTTAAAATTGCAGTTGCTTTAACTGACTTTAAAATCGTGGCTCTACAGGTACATTTAAAATTTCTTTTAAAAAACCTAAGTTTTTTTTTCATATTTTAGCCTACCAATCTGTGTGTGCCTTTTATGTCCAAGGATCGATCGACGGATCCACATCGTCGTTGCCATAACGCCGATCCCGCCCGTGTAAATCCTTTTTAGTTGGATTCCTCCGTTTAGCTCCTACCAAAAACCTGACTAATAAATTGTCGCTGATATAAATATAAATGTATTATTATTGTATAATATCTTACTCCATTAAAACTATCATTTTTTGTCAACTCTATAGAGTACTACCCGTGCTAATACTAACTCCACCTAGACCTTTTTTGTTGTTGTTTTTTTTGTGTTCACTCGAAAATGTACAAATATAATATATGTTCTCTCTAAAGCACCAACTACGTACTTCAACTTCAACATATATATGTATAACTCGACGACGACGACAAACTCGTCCCCCTGCCTGCCCTCCTCGTTTTTTGTGTGAGAACTCTTTGTAAATGTTTATGAATGTAACAACGCACAGTCAGTAGTGGTTGTTGTATTCTATGTATAATAAATGTAACACGATTTGATTTTCTCTTTAAAGGTTTCTTTAAACTTCCTAAAACTCACCTAAATACGTAATTTTTTTTCATGTGAATGTGTGTTTTTGTTTGTTAAATTTACTATGTAAGATATAGTTTAGAAAAGTAAAGTTGTTTCTGTGTGAGTTGAAACATGGTACATAGAATATATTATATTATGACATGTAAACATAGCAAGTTGTGCTGGAACGTATATACATGTGTATATATACCCAGTCGTAACTTGTTATTTCTTTTCACTATTTACACAATTTTACGATATGGCAATTTGTGATTCATTCACTGGGTCCATACCTCACAGTTGGAGTGATGGTCACCAAGTCACCACCACTCACTCACCACCGATCCACCACCACTCCAATTATGGCATGCAACTTTAATATATTTTTGTTTACACTCACAAATCTAAAGCTAAACCATTTTTTGTCAAGTTCAATTTCCCCCAATTGATGCAATTTTATAATTCATTACATTCAATAAGTTTATTCTTTATTTTTTGTCACCTGCTGTAATAACTAGTTTCTAGTTTTGCTATGAGGTATACCTACACACACAGAGCTTAAAATCCTTTATTGTTCTAGAGTCAAAACCGTATAATTAAAGAAAAATAGTTCTCTTATTATTTCCGACAGAGCGGTTATTTGGGAAACAGGAAGTTGCGCCGTTCGCCGTAACGTTACCTCTTCTACGTAACGTACGTACGTACCTCGGTGCAACTCTGGTGCTTACAGGTTTCCTCGTTTAATTAATGTGCTATTTTTTTACGTATGTATGTAAGTATTTACAATTTTGACTTGCCTTTTAAAAGAGGAGCCGTCGAAGGACGCGAAACTCGAACCCCTTATTATAAACCTCGCCATCATGCAACAATGGAGAAAACCAACGGTTTTATTTACAACGGATTATATATTACTTATTCATGCACGGGAAAAAATAAAATAAAAAAGTTTCATTTTCCGAAAAATCTTTATCCACCACTCCTAAAATCCCCCAAGAAAATATACACTTCTTTTGAGTTTAAAAAAAATCAAAATCAGTTAAATGATATGCCTGAATTGATAACCAGTTATTTGGGACGACCATCCCAATTCAAATCCCTTTCTCCAAAAACTAATTATTATTATTGTATTATTTTTATAGCTATTTATGTACGAAAAAATGGTCAATATCTCATTTTGCCCATATACTCTCACTTTCTCTCCCTCTCCCTCTCTCCCCTGCTCTTCTACACGGTATACATAGTAAAATAACTTTCTTTCTTGTTCACTTAAAATCCCCAGTTTAAAAACAAGCTAATCGTACGTACCCTCACCCTCCCTCATAATTTAAAAGAGCTTTTTGTTGTTGTTGTGACTTATGTAATTAGTGTTGAAATTTCAGAAGGTTTTCCCATGAAAAAAATCGTTATTGTGCTTTCCATCTTCTGTATATATATATCGATTTCCCCCTTCATCCAATAATATGATGGTAAATATATATAGCCTATAGGTATGTAGTTATATCATAATTTTAGCGAGTAGAAACATTTTAAATTTTGTTTTGTCTTAAAAAGTATTTACTCCTATAGGTATAAACATTCTGTACAATATTTACACAGTTTATGCACACTTCCCTTTCTTCAGACTGCGACTTGCTCGTATGGACTAAAATTCAAAAAAGAATTTTTCCCATATCCCCAAGAAGTCTGGTTTTTTTTGTATTGTACTATTTTACCTAAAATAGAGTTGTCTAAATTTCTAAACATCTATCTATCTATATATTATAGTCCTTGGAATAAATTAATAATGTGCTGTGTCTCTTAGAGAATTTTTTGAATAAATTTGAAATATATAATAGAGCTAGTACCCATTATGATTTTTTTAGCATTACCACCCGCGCGTGTGATTTACTGAAACAAAGGATAAGCACCTCGGAAATTAATTTCAATGTAAATATCAATTGTCTTATTATGTGTTAATCTTGGAAAGAAAAACAAAATTGAAGGGCAAATATTATATAGCGTAGAAGAATGTATAAAAAAAGCCTATCAAGTTCTTACTAAAATCATCAAGACGTGTGTAGCCTGACGTTTAGTTAGGTTCTTTTGAAAGGAAAAATAGTCTTTGAATGAGTATTCGCAACAAGCATCATCAGTATCAGCATATTATAACTTTGAACTCTCTAAATAAAAATGTTATTGCACTTGGTTTAGTGTTTTATTTCCACACTGGCTGAATTAGTACTTTTTTTTAGTTAATAGATACCCTTTTGTCTGCCTGTATAGCACCAAACAATCAGTTATAACCCGCGTTCAACTTTTCACTAGTAATATAATAAGTTACTTGGTAATTTTGTATGAAATATATTGCAGCATGCAAATAATAACGGCATATCTTGACCCTGACCAGACTGTTGGAACACTTTTGTTGACGTAAATCAACACATGTTCCCTATAGCACACTATATGTTTTACTTATGACGACCCTAGTTGTTAGTATGTTAGTTAGTGTATATGGTAATAATAACAATGAGAATTTTAAAATGAGGCGAACATTGAACGACACGTTGAAACAAGGAAGAAATGCAAGTTTCCTACAATCGCATCCATTTTTTATATCATCATATATCAGAGTGTAGTAGTTTATCTATGTATATACATAAGTCTCGCTCGGGTATTGCTTTAGATTCTCAGTTTTCTTTTTCTTTCCCAAAACAACAAACTGAAAGAAGAAGGGGTAACCAGCAGGATGTATAGTGTATAAAGAATGCATGTAAAGATAAGGTTGCATAATAATTAAAGGCTAGATGCATTTCGGGATAGGTGATAGCAGGTGAGGTGAAGCCAGAGAAGAACGGGAAGTGAAGTGGACAGTTAAATAATTCATAAGAGTTTGATTTCCTTAACTAAAAATTGTGTCGACAAGACGATACACGTTTTGCTGGTTTTTTTTTCTGGCAAAACTTTGATAACCCTCTTGTGTAACACAAGAACAACCATTGACTTGTGGTGGGACAGAAAAGAAAATCATGAATAACATGGAATGGAAGTGACATCCATGTCACGACCAAAACATATAATCACTCATCCATGATGTATGGGATATTTGCAGCAAGCAAGCAGCAAAACATGAAAACCAAAGAGGATAACCTTCACTTTTCAGCACCTGATATCCCTACATATTTTATTTCACGTTTACAACTGGTGCTGCTGGAGAGAAAAAAAAATATGCGTGTGTCTTATGAATTGAGTTCAAGGTAAATAAAAAATGAGGTTGGAACAGAGTGTCTGACAAGCGAAGAAAAAATACTGGTTTTTTATACCTTATGAAAAAAAATGTCTTCCGTCTTATTCCACCTTGTCAAATATAAAAACACGTTTTTGCGGATGAGCTGTTGTTGTTGTTGTTGTTGTAAAGCGACGGGAACTGTGTGTAGGGAAGGAGGTGACAATATATTTTTTTGTAACAAGGTAACAAGTTTATATAATAATAAAATGGATGAGGTGACTGATTTTCGTTTTGCTTATCCGTAGGGCATTTTTATGTGTAGGGTGAACATCAGATCATAATAACGTGTGTGGTATTATTACCGTCTTGTTAAAAGTTTTGATGCATTTTACACCATTTTGTGATAAATAACCACCTCCTGCCAAATATGTACACGATATTCGGTTATTCGATATGTTAGGCTGTAGCTAATATATTATTATAGTTGTTTATGTAGTGAATTTAAAAGAGTTATTTTGGGAGAGTACTTACTGGCATATAGCTAAAATATGTACACGATATTCGGTTATTCGATATGTTAGGCTGTAGCTAATATATTATTATAGTTGTTTATGTAGTGAATTTAAAAGAGTTATTTTGGGAGAGTACTTTCTGGCATATAGCTGAAGTTTTAGCAGTATTGTTTTTAAAAGATTTTTTTATAACACGAGAATACAAGAGAATAAAAAGGAATGGCCTTAACGGACTAGTTGATTATCATGACAGATGGAGTGGACTGACAGCGTAATAGGATGTTTTCGATGTTAACGTCGTTGTCCGCTCCGTCGGCGTCGTTCTCCTTATCGAGCTTGTCACCATCCGCTTGGAGGATGAGCCCGATGACGATGATGATGATCGGAGGAGCAATATCGGGAAGGATAACGGAGGGACTAGCTGTCCAGCAGCTTGGCTTCGAGTTTCTTGTTGCTCTCGCTTCTCGGGATCCTCGGGAGGAGCGGGATCGGCGGAACTGGCCTTTTTACTTTGTATCCATTTCTGTTGGCTAAGAAGTGTTATTGACGTTGATGCCAAGAGGAGGAGATGTAGATAGGTGGCAGCCGCGTGGATGGCGACTACGAGCAAAATGAGGCTACAAGGATTGTTGGCAACCAGGCTACTGAAGAAGGCAAAAGTGGACTGAGCGGATGACTCAATGTATGGAATGTTGTCTTCGGACTTGGCTGCTTTCAGGATTGAAAGTAGGGAATGGTGTTTAATAATAGGGTGCTGCTTCTCGATCAGCGTCTCTAGCACTACTAATGCGGGAAGACACAGTTTCTGCGGAAACGGACACACAAGAAGAGAGAAAATGTCATCATGAAACTGAGGTGAAAGTGAAAACCTACAAAAAAAACTAATATTGTCTCGGACACGTGGTGCCACGCAATGAGCGAGCTAACTGGCTTGATGGGTGGGAGTCGAGTGGGAGGGATGCTCGTATTACTCCAATTGGATGCAATAATACTACGGATTGGGGCACAATGAGAATATACTTTTATATAATATCTCAACTCAACATACCTTCTCCGCAATGAAGAGCTGCCCACTTGGCTGCCCGGTTCTGGAATCGGCAAAGTCTTCTTCAGCTATGGTGGCATTAATGATTATATTCTCCTTTTCGACTTTGTACAGCCCGAGTTGACAATTAGTCTGGAAAATTAGCAATTACAAAAAAAACAGCGTGTTAGCCTCGCGGTAGAAGAGTGAGTACAGGTGAGTTTTCTAGTACGCACGGTAGTAGGTCACGACGCGTTAGTTTAAATGAAGTGAGTCATAATTGTAACCACACAATTTCATCGCTTAGTATTATTAATATGATTAAAACTTACAGCATTGAGGCTTTTCAAGTCTTTTAGTGTTGCATCATCGTTATCCTCTGGGTATAAGAAGTGCCGATTAGTTTCCGGTGAAATTAGCTCCTGAAGAGCAGCCACAACGTCTTTGACCGAGAGTTTGGTGTGCTTTCTCAACACCGCCTCGTCCAACATGGAGTAGCCCAGAAAGAGGAAAACCCCGTTTGCCAGAGTATACGAACCTTAAATACAATAGAGCCCACTTTTAAATCAACTTAACTCTACCGACACATGGACCTCCTCCAAATTCAAGACTTTTCCCTAAAAATGTCATCGTCCACGACTTCCTATTACAAGGCGACACCTATTTTCCCTCTTGATTTATAACAGAATCATTAAGAAAATTTCATTTGCGAATTAATTACACAAATTGACCATTTCCGCTCAACTTTTTATTACGCAAGTTTCCCTCCATCATGCGTGTTTAGCTTACACGAAGCAATAATATGGCAACAAGAACTTTTGTTGGCAAAAATAAAAAATAAAAATAAAAATTCGCTTTCCTCCACGTAACAACTGACAAAGATCTATGCAGCTTGTGTAGGATTTTTTTTCCTTCTATGAATGCCCGTTCGTTCCCAAATGGAGATTGAATTGCTATGCAAAATAATATTACATCCATATAGTCTCCTGGCGCCTGACGCATTCCTCCACACATAACCTTTTCATTTTCTTATTCTGGTTATTGTGGCGGGCGGAGGTGGTACACTCCGTTCCGTTTTTTGGACTCCCTCCGTCTCACCACTCGCGTTTCCCCCAGACACCGCAAAATTTTCTCGGAAAGGCGTTACTTTTCCATGACTGACGTACGACCTTAGAGGAACCTACGAAGTGTAGTTTATTTTCCCCTCTAGTCACTCACAACAGCAGCACGGAAACATTCCAACATTTCCCGTCACATTTTCCCTTGTAACAAACAACCATCCAGCCAGAAAAAAAATCCTTTTGCATTTACCACACGACGTCCTCCGTCCATTCTTAGAATGTTAGCCACGCACGGAAAAATGGACGGGCTAGAGAGAGAGCCTCCTCCACTTATGCATATTTTTTTCGTTTGACGGCTTCTGCTCCCACTTCTGAAAACTCATGTAATTGTCAAATCAGAACGGAGAAGAGAGTAGGCTACATGAAAACCGATGAAAAAAATTATGTCCACGTACTGAAGTGGATGCCCACACGATTTGCCCAAGGGCACCAGCCGCAACAGCAGCACAGCCTTTCCTGGTCATCGTCGTGGAGAGCTGTGCGGCCGACTTGCCGTCGTCGTAAGTGGGAGAGAAATGACAAATTTCATTGTTAGCCTTTTGTACGGTGTGCGTTATATTGTGTGGGAGCTCTGAGCTCTGAGGACCAAGAGGGAAAAGTCATATCCTTCCTCTTGGTTTACCTCTCTCCCTGCTTCTATATATACAGTCTTGCACGCAGGGAACCACATTCGTTCGACAGGGTTATGAATGGATTTCGAACATGAGAGTTGACGAATAGGTTGAAATCGGAAGCTCTTAAAACCAACACGCTATACTATACTACACACATAAGTACGTGGAGTCTGCAGCCAGTGGGCCCACCATTCTACTACCATATATATTTTTTTTTCATGGTCCTCGTGCGGAAAACCGTTTTTCCCCAGCTAACTTTTATAAGTTCAGGGTATTGACATTGTTACGATAAAAATATGCAACAAATTGCTACCTTTTCGCGTTCACCCAAAGAAATTTATGGTATTACCAATTTCACCTCCAACCAACACCACTAGATTATCGAATTCTAGGGTCAACAGTCCCTACAGAACACGGCACTTGAAGCAGGTTGAAACCGACGACAAATGAGGAACTGACGATGGTGCGCGGTGTGTATATGTATCGCCACCAATTTCTTTTTCTTTTCTTTTACCCTTCTCTACACACTACTGATTTGGGTGTAGAGGAGAACTCCAGAGATTTGGATCAATCCCTTGACATATTCTGCATAAAAATCCCCTTTTTTTACATTATATTTATAGTTTCTCGTCGGGAGTGTGTATGTGCAGTGCAGTGCACAGTGATTTGATGATATTAGCGGGACTAAAAACGACAGCAAATATAAACACAGGGCTTTCTCTCTCTCTCTCTCTCCCTGCACACGTGTTTCCCTCTCATCTTTTTTATATAGTCCATTACGCACGTTAATCTTAATATTAAAGGTAGTAATGAGACAGTAAAAATAAACTGTAAACATTTTTCAAATGTTTTATGCCCGTAATTTGCTTTATGCTTTAGAAACATACCACCGCCGCCACCAGCAGCAGCACCCCTTCCAACAACTGGTGTAACATATGCTAACAGCTTGCCTCTTCCGATTAATGACACCACGAGCTAAAAATGTACTACTACTACTACTACTACTACTACTACTTGCTCTCAAGTGGTTCGTATACGGTATACGTACAGAGTAGTAGGTAGGTATATATCTATCCACAAAAGGGATTTTTTTCTCGCGAGCACACAGTCCTTACAAGATATTAAGCGCTGCCTTACAACTTCCTCCTCCTTTTCTGAAATCAGCCGAGACTTGAGAGAGAGAGAGAGAGAGAAGTGTCAGAAATATTGCTCTTGTATGGTGGAAGTGATGGTGGAAAAGTGGCTGGCTTCGCTGGAGAGTAGCAGCTGAAAGAGCAGTTATAATTAAAAGTTTCTTGCGCCTTGATTTATGGATATGGAAAGCCATTATCATAGATGATTTTCGACTAGTTCTCCCCCTCTTCCGTTTTTTTTTCTTCTCTTCTCCCGGAACGTAGCCATGCATTTGGGAGAAAGGCAGGAGGAGGGTGGGTGCGGGTAAAGTAAATTACTACAAAAGCATAACGCTCTCCAAATCTGGAGAAGAGGAGAAGAAAAAACCAGTACTAGAATATTATGCAAAAATATCCATGTTTTCCCTGATATCCAGTGAAAAAAGTCCATTTTCTTGTGATTACTTGCTGGTGACAAACAATTAGCAATAAATTATTGAAATAATATAATACCTATGTACATAAACACAGTGTTCGTTCTGTGGGGAAAGCTAAAAAGAACTTTTTTCTTTATGAAGTGTATGTAGTAGATTCACTCATTTTTGTGGTATTTTTAGAGGTTAATAATAATAAGAAGAAAAAGTTTTTTTTTTCGCTGGGAGTCCCAGAGGAGGATTAAAAATGTGGTATTGACGGCGGTGGTTGCAGTACACAGTAGTATTGTACAATAGGGCTCAATGCAGATATTTTTTTCCGGGAAGGTGGCCTATAAAACAATGAGGATGCAAAATATATGCAGTTGGGCCAAGTTGCATTCATTCTCTTCCTTTTCACCGCAAAAGAAGAATGC
>JAANSN010001701.1:0-30581 GCA_036850665.1 Dicranocentrus wangi
TAGTTTTGCGTCAAATTTTTAATTTTTCTGCATTCATATTTATGTTGGCAATGCAATGAGAACTATATAATTTGAGATTCAATGCCGACAATTTTATAGATGTCTAATTAAGTAAAAAAAATGAAAAAAGGATTTGGTAGAATGAAATGAGAAAATACAGAAATTAAAAAATAAGTTGCACAGTAGCTTGTGAATTAAGTATTCAAAATGTGGGACCTGTTTCCTCTTTATTGACACATACATACTACATACCACACACACACACACACACACACACACACACACACTCCTTCGTCATTTAATGATTTACACACTTATGCATAGAAATTATTTGCTTTGTGCTCAATTGAGGTGGATATTAATGAATTGCTTGTTTTATTTTTTAATGGTACGGACAGAGGAAGAGGAAGTACGAAAAACCATTGAATTCGGGAATGCTTGTCTCATGACTACATGACGCCATTGATCATACACGAAAGATAGAAAAACAGACACTTATAACTTAAATTTTCTTGAATTTTTTACAAGTATTAACTTTACCGGTGAAGATATATCCAGAAAACGCCAAATCCCGTGAAATTGAATTGGAACGCCGATTGTTGTTTACGTCTTGGCTAGCGTTGATAAAACGGATCACAGAGACACTTTCAACCTCACAAAAGTCACGAAGTTTTTTACACGATATCTTGAGTTGAGCTGAAGTTGATTCCACTGTTATATGGAAAGTCTGTAGAATGAATTTCAGATAATACCTAATGACTGACTGTAAGTGGATTTGCGTGCAATATGAAAATTATTATTTTGCTATGTCTACCACAATTCCTTTGGCATGAATGAAACGGGATGATGATGTGGAACAATATAAAATGTTGAACCTTGTCCTGAATATGCCATAAAACACATCGCATATCGCATCATGACCAGGAAAATGTGGAATCCCAACTGAACGGAAACCAATCAACCAACATTTTCTTCAATACCACACACACGGAAAATTCATCTGGTTTTTCTAGTAGCAAAAACCGTGCAGGATAAACTGCAATGGAAACGCTAGTACGAAAATCATGATTACATAGAGTAGGTATGTATGCGTCAAACGAAATACATACAATATCCATGAAATACCTAAAATATACACTTCCCACGAACCCCTATAATATTTGATTTGGATTAACATCCAACAGATTTGCATGTTTCATGTTATTGTGTTGAGAAAACATTTTAAAAACTTTATTGCGATTCATGAAACAAACATATTTTTGCTTCTTTCTACTACATCATATCATCGTTAACATGATTTTAAGGAGAGTATGAATTCCATATTATCATACAGCACAAAACTGAAAGCGTTAATGAAGAGGTTACACACAGGTAAAGCTTCGTCTAACACTTGAAACCTGTAATCATTATTATTAATTTTGTCCAGTCACTACAAATAATTTCATCATGTACTTCAGAAAATCGGCACTCTGACGTCATTTATAGTAAGCTGAAGTTACACACTATGTAAATGTCATCCTCTGTAAAAATTTTCTCTTTGCGATGTCATTCTGATGCATTTATTGTTAAATATTTGACTACTACATCTAGTTAAAGGCAGTGTTTTCAGCTCATGTTTGCGAATTTTACCAGAATACATGGTATCTCCCAAGGTTTGGAATTTCAAAGAACGTGAACGTAGTAGCGGCTACCATGAACCATAAGAAATGAGTCCACACGGGAATACTTCTGGTAACAATTCCGAACATAAAGATGGCTGGGTTATTCAAGAGGATTTAGGACAGGGTAAATGGATGGTACGGACTAGGAACTAAAATACTTAGTTTTACTTTTGTATTCAAAACAATACTTTTTTTGTAATTTAATATTACAATCTGTAATCAAAACATTCAAAATGAGGGTTGTACAAACATTTTTATAAAATACATGATGACATTAATTTAATGTCATTAAATAAGTAGTAGTACACCATACAACAGCAATAAGAATAGAGGTAGACACGAACATATTAGGTATAGAGTAAAAAACTAGCAATAAATATAGTAAGGCATGATGGTGGCATTCAGAACGAAAGATCAAGAAACAGTTCAGACTTCGAGGAAGCTGCATAAACATGGAAGAACCGGACTGATTTCTAACAAAGGATTACTCTTTCTTCGCTTTTCCTCGACGAAACAAAGACAACCAGAGAGAACGAGAGGGTTGAGAACTAGAGGGCTGCGGCTGCTGTGTCTCATATTGAATTTTCAGACACTGAAATTCGCCCATTTCGTCATCTCATTGCTTTAGTTCCTCTTCCAGCTTCTTCTTCTCATTTTCAATCTCCTCCTTGCTTTGATCAAACTTGGAGTGAAGCTTATAAGGGAATATTATATGGAATTGTAGAATGTTTCTACTATGATAATATTCCGCTTACAAAAATAAACGGAGTTCGGAAAGCAAAGCATGTATTTGGAGAGTTGAGTTTTATTTAGAAAAGGAAAAAACCTCTACTTATAATATTGATACCTCTGCCCGAATCCCTCAGCCATATTAACGTGAATCTCTCACGGATCACCAAACAGTCATAAAGTTCAGTAGGACCGAAGGTCCTTTTATACCAATCGAGTCCCTGAGAACAATACGCTAAACTAATAATCATAATTATCATAAACAAATATACAAATTCGGTTTTGACCTTAAATTAAGGGTATGCAAATATGCCTTACAAGCTGTGAATAGGAACAAAGACATCAGAGGATGTTAGGGAAATATAGCGAATGCGAAATGCTTGCTTACAAAGAAACAAATGGAAAATATTGGATTGCATTGGAACTGTAAAGTTAAACACAAAAGTGAGTAGTACCCCCAGCTCAGCTTCTTTCAATTCAGCCTCCTTTTCTTCAACTCTTAAAATAAACTGTTTTTTCATGTCCACCTCCTTCTGAGCTGGCTTTTGCTGATGCAGAAGCATCTTCTGTTGGGTCTTCTGTTAAATGTATTATTAACTTTTTTCCCCTTTTTGCTCAAAATATGCGAGATGCCGCCTGCATAGTCGATGGTATAATAATATTGACAATTTCATAATTACTAATTATTAAGTATAATTAGTGTAAAAATGTGCACAGTAAAGTTAATATGCATACGCATACTTAATGCGCATGATGTAGTATAGTATAGTATAAATGCATATTCTATCAATCAATTACATAATCACAATCATCATCATCATCACTATATACGGATGCGGACTTTAGTATTTCTTAGGTATATAATATATCATATTCCAATATCCCAACTCAATCCCATAATACGTATATTATTTCCTTTCACTTGCTGCCTCATCTCATAATTGTGGGTTTATGCATCTAATTTGAATTTTGAGAGAATAAAAAACAAAGGTGGTGGTCCCCGTCTGCTCTCTTCTCGCAGTTTCGCTTGTCTTACAATCACAACTAGTCAGACACACAGCTCAGGTGATTCTTTTCTCCGCTATTTTCGCTGAATTTTTCCGAATCGCTCGCTACATATTCCCATCTCACTACTATTTCCCACCCAGGTGTGTAGTTAGTTTAATTGTTTTTAAAAATTTGATGTACAGGGTTTCAACAGGGCTCTCTGTTGATTGGAAAAGTATTAGCAAAAGCTTATTCTTCTAAGGCATGCGAATCGGGAAATAAATCATAAAATCATTTCTTATAAGTATAAGCATAAACGAGAATAGAAATACGCTATTATAGACCACCACTAACTAAGCAGGCTCGCAGTAGCACCAACACGACGTCAAAGTACCTACCTGCAAGGTTATAGACCTACCTGCAAAGTTATAGACCTACCTTTTACCGTCAGAGACATGGGAGAGGTGTGCTGCTGCTGGTGGTGGTGGTGACTAAAAGCAAGGAGTGCTTGGAGTCATGGTCATTTCCACCTCCACCATTTTCATTCCCGTACGACATGGATTCCTTTTTCATTTTCACTGAGAGGGACATTGGGGAATTTTGTTTAAGAATCTGCGATAAACATTAAAGGCAAAAATTAAGATTCCGCTCCGGCATATATGGATATGATCGAAATTTAAACTTTCGTTCGAAAAGTGATAATGACTTACTGATAGCAATGACGCTCTCCTCTCCTTGGACCTTGCACAATATATTTACAGACACGAAGCGAATAGTAGCGAAGAGGTCTCGACATCTCGTCGTAGTTCATGGGCAAATGATTCTTTCTTGGGTTCCTCAGAGCCGGGCCAAGCCGGGGGATCAGTAATTTTTAAAATTCCAGTTTCCAGGGTCGCTTAATAGCTATTGCAGAAAATCCCACAACAGACGTCCGTCAACAATGACAGAATCAGCATACCAAAATGATTAGAACGCTGAGCAGTGTTCAGAATTCAGGATCTTAAAGTACAACGGATATTTTACTGATGACTGATGTGTGAGCGAGTGAAGCACCTAAAGATATGAAAACTTACTGTTGTTGTATTCTCCAGCCCCAGCCTCGGCAGCTCCTGCGGCCCCATTGCCCAGCTTTCGAGCAGGGGAAAAGGTGGACTTGGCAGTGACATTTGCAACTGCAGTGGAATGGTGATTAGACTGGTGATGGTGGTATTTACCGTTTGCGCTATGATTGTTTGCAGACGCAGCATGAAATTGAGGTGGACCCATGGACTGGATTGGGGGCGATCTCTCCGGACTTTTGCCAACACTGTCATACTCGGAATCATCTGAGGGTGGCGGCCCGCCAGACCCGTTTGACGAGGAGGCTACTGATGAGAGGTGCTGAGTCGCTTGACCATTTCCGTGGTCATTCGTGCTCCTAGCTTTGCCGTTAAGTGACAGGGCTGGGCTCAACGTAACTGATGTCGTACCCTGCTGTTGTCATTGAGCAGCTGCATATTGTTCCAAATCTGTGATGGACCACGTGGTCCCCTTCCGGTTTGAGGAATTCGGAGTGAGGAGGGTGTGTGGGGTCACCGGGAATTTCCTGACGACATGAACAACTGCAGTGCGTTGTGGATCGCATATCACATCTCCCGAACATGGAGGTCAAGATCTGCCTTTGTCAGCAAGTATAAATAAAGCTTTGCTTGCGCTGCGAAAGGAAAACACAGTTTTCTTGAGCCATTCTAATTCTTTTTAAAGATGCAATTTCCTTTCGCGTGTCGCATCTATATACATTATTTCTGTGCTAGCTTTCTGTGCTTGTTTGAGTTTGTTATGCATGGCAAAGAAATATTATGTCTGTGTTTTTTTCTTTGTTCGTTCTGTAGCGTACAGTTTGTCAGCCGCAATATCAGGGGAATTATTGGAGGTCGACTATCAGACTTATATGAACACCATACTACAACAATTATTGCAATATGATATCCATTGTACTCAAATGTTTATATTATGTGGTAAGCATGGACATTATGTTTTACGATGTCGAAAATGAGTAATATTATTGGTTTCAGTGCGCTTCAGAAATGTTTTGCTACATTAAATTATTTCTGATTGGAGGAAAGGACTCTGATTTGCAATACAACAAGGCAATTAGGCATTTTGGTTAGTAATGTTATATAGTATCCCACGTCAAATGTTATGCTCGTTTTAATTTGATTATATGCAATTATATAATATGCAAGTCAAATGGCAATAAATATTACTTTGTATGTATTTTCCCATGAGTTTTCTTCTTTTCTACTTAAGCGTCTTCAATAGCTGAATCCGTTCTAAAATTATTATTACATGTATGCGTTTGTTTGTGATTAAATGAGAGGACATTTTTGAAGACATGAATTATTATCGAAGAGTGCTGCAAAATATTATTCTTGCATATGTTAGATTTATTTTTCGACATTTTAAAAGGAACAAGGCGACCTGAACCAAAGCATCATATCAGTCACACTATATCTCAGAAATGGATATACAGCTTTCAGCATTTTGTTTGAGGTACAAGATACTTATTATGTAGCAGTGAGCCTTTTAGGATAAAACTTTTGCTTGGTTGTTATATTTTTTAATCTGCTTTATTAGGCCGTTAGGCTGTCCGTACAAACTACCAGAGTTTTAGTTTTTTTCTTCCTTGTGCTTCTTACTTATTTCTAAGACATATATTAAGCATTACAACATTTTTACAACTTTTCATCGAGATCTTTACTGCCCCACTCTTTTCATAATCATCATCTTCATTTTCTCTCCTCCAGACACATTCTTTTTTGTCTTACGTCATTCTCCTTATCTACGCACAACCATTATTACTTTTATTATTGTCGTTTTTACTAACTTGGTCTGCTTGCCTGCTTTTGACATTTGATATATCTGCTCCAAGTTTATCATAGGCATGTCACTTCTTTAAAAATCAACTTTAACTTGTAAAAGAACATGTTGGCAAAAATTAACTGTACATTAGTGAACTGTGAAACTGTGTACCTCCATCCACTCAAGATCAGTCCACCGTCTCGCTCGCTGCATGTGTGAATGTGAACAGTACACGCGGTATAGAAGAACAACAACGGTTCCTTTTTCTTTGTCTTATAGATCTCGGTTGGATGGAATATCCAGAACATACGAAAAGTTCAGACAGGGCAGAGCGAGTGGATGCTTGGAACCTAAAAGAATATCTCAAGTTGCAATCCTTTCTTATATTATGTTATATTATCCAATTCCAATATAATATTCGTTTGTCTAGTTCGCGCTTTGGGAATGAAGCTGTGTTGGTGTTGAACGTTACGCAACAACCTGTCGTCTCCACAAAATCTCAAAAAAAAACTTCTTTCAACACTTCTTGTTCTTGAACTCCCTATTTGTTGATTAGGAATTCAACTGGAAGGGACAACAATATTGCAAAACGACGCAAGGTTCGCCCAACTTGAGTAAGACTAAGACTTTATTATCCGTGTATACGTGTTAGTGGGGGGGGGTATATTTTCGTGCCATTTTCATTTGGAGGAGGGGAAACAGTCAGTAGATACATTGAGTAATAATGTTATATAAAGTTACTTAATCCCAATAATGTAGTGCCTAATGTGCAGGTCGTGTAAAGAGGAGACAGAATTTAGCCTGAGTCTTGGTGAAATATATATGAGTAGATTAATTGCAGCAAGTGCAGGTAGTTATATCATATATGCTCCGTCCTTTAATCAGGATGACTAGTTTTTGAATGTTTCTTTTTGGTTAGATTGGTTTTCTGTAGTTTTTGTATTATTAGAAGAGATGATAAGTTGTTGCGTTGCACAAATTTCCAAGTATGTATGTCACTAAATGGCTATAGGCATTTTGATTAAGATATGCAATTACGTATTTCCTTGCAATTTAGAATAAAACATTTACATATTATTTACAAGAAGGTGACGAGGAGGTGGCGACGGATATAGTAGGTATAGGTATAGTTATGCCTTTTTATCCAGTTGAATTTTGTTTGTGACTTGGATTTCCGCAGTTCACATTATTGTTCGCGAACGCATTGACGACGAGACACGGGCGGAATACGGAATGGATATTATATTACCACAGGAGTAGTCTTGTCCAATAGAATTTTAGAATATATGAAATTATGTAAATTAATGTAACGTTTTGTGCACGACTATGCGTCCAAGGAGAATGCAGGGAAGGAGCAAGTGTGTATGGGGAATGGGGAAAATACATACGAGGAGGATGCTTGCTCGCTCGCTGTAGTTTTTTTTTTAGGTTTTTTTTTGGTTTGGGTTCGACTTGGAACTTTAGAAGCAGCTCTTGATCGCGAGCAACAGTAAATTGCAGGTCAAAGTTAGCATAATAAGTTAATTGTTAATTGAAGCTAGTCAAGTTAATAAAAAAGTCACTAACAAATTAACTGTTGAGCTGTTGAACTGTTGAATTTGTGATTATTCAATTTGGGATAAATATAAACCGGATTTACTGAATAATTACTTGGATTAGGTGGGGCTATTTATTTCGTTTAAAAGCTTCAAGCGGAAAGTCTAATATTATTTTGACGTGTCTTATGTTGCAAAAACAACTAATAAAATGAAATATTTGAAGTAGGCATTTGTCAGGCAACACACATATTTGTTATATATATATCACATCTCACGTCCCATTTCTTTCATCGATTGATCGTCAAGAAGTAGCTCATCGTTTCAAATTGTATTAATTCTGACCAGTATAACTTAATTTTTTTTTGATTTTTTTCCACAACGTAGCAATCCATCAGCATTGCTAAAAATCGTCATAAACTGGAACTGGAAGGGGGTGCAGAGAGTGATACAAGAAGTATCAAGTTTGAAAAAGCATTTTCCAGCAATGCTTTCACCGCTGCAGGCTCAGGGTAGCTCCACGAGGGAGGAGGAAAATAATGGTCAAAGTAAGAAGCGATTCTTGAAAAATACCCCATCTTCGTCTTCGACAGCCCAGTCATCCTCCAACTCCGTTTTTCTCCGTAAGGGAATGGGGAATGATGATTCGGAGGAGGCTATGTGGGGACTCCAATGTCCCATTTGCCACGAGATGCTGCAGGAGCCTATGATTTCCACGTGCGGACATACATTTTGCAAGATGTGCATCATGCAGGCACTCGATTTCTCCCTGAAATGTCCAAGGTGCTGGACCCCACTAACGAAAGATAAAGTATTTCCAAATGATGCAATGAGATTTGTAATTGCCAAAAGGGCAAGAGAAAAGAAGGATAGTCAATATTGTGGTAGCTCGGCATCAGGAGGAGCTTCAGTGTCATCCCCAAGTGAAATTGAAGACGTGCTTCTTGGAGCAACTGACGTGGACGACTTAAACTTATGTGGGGTGGACAACCTCCTTCTGCTACTGCAACGGAAGCGAGAGCTAATGGTCAGGGATGAAGAGAGCACGAAGCAAAATTTGGTGACGGACTTTTTGTCCCGACTCCAGGCCCGCAAGGATTTTGAAATGAATCGGCTATCCTGGGAATTATCTATGATTAAGGGAGACCTGGAGGCATTGATGAATACAGAAGAGAAGCCAGAATTACTACTCAAGATTTTCAAGACGGATGATAGCACATATTCCACCAGTAGTCGGCCCGCCCCCTCATCCGGATTCAACACGCAGCCTTTGCGGAATGTGGAGGCGGAGCAGAAAGCCTTTGCCATGAAGAAGATGAGGATGCACACCCTCTTTGACGAACTCACCCGGACCTACTTTGAGACAAAAAAGTCGGAAATTATTGATGACGCCACTGTCCCACGGAGTCATGGAGTTGAGGGTTTCGAGCAGTTGGCTAACTTTTCCCAAATCCTGACCCGTTCAACACAGTATCACGGATTGAAGCTGTTGGCCACCCTTTCGATGGCAGACAAGGATCTGGATCCTCCTCATGATAACATTGTTGCCAGCATTGAGTTTGACAAGGACAATGAGTTTTTTGCTGCGGCATGTACCAAAAGAATTCAATTGTTTAAGTATATCACTGTAATTGGAGCTGGTTGTGAGGGGAAAAAGGGGGCCACGGCGGAGTTATCCACTGGCTCCATAGTATCCTGTGTCGCTTGGAATCCGTCCTTTAAAAACAGCTTGGCGAGCTCGGACCTGGACGGATGTGTCTTGCTATGGGATGTAGAAAAGAAGGCTACAGTTCGGTATAGTTGCAAATACATAAATGTCAAATGATGTTGACAGCAGTCATCGTTATTATAGTTATTAATTTGTAAGGTGTTATTATTAATTTCAGGGGATTCATGGAACACCAAAGGCGGGTTTGGAGTGTCGACTGGAATGCCTCACATCCTACACTGCTGGCATCCGGCTCGAACGACACGACAGTGAAATTATGGTCATCCAATACGTCCAAGTCGATTGCAAATTTAGAACTACAGGCTCGCGTCTTCTTTGTCAAGTTTTGCCCGCAGAGCGTGTACACAGTTGCTTGTGGAGGGGAAGGCCATCATGTGTACCATTACGATTTACGAAATGCCAAAGTGCCCATTGGTGTTTTTAAGGGACATGATAATGTCGTCAGTGATGTGGAATTTACTGCAGAAAGTGAATTTGTGTCTGTATCCGCTGACAACACTCTAAAATTATGGAATTTGGAGGAGCCCACGGGCTCTGTGAAGTCATTCAAGGGCCATGTCAATGAGAGAAAGTTTGTGGGTCTGGCGACAGATGGGAACTATGTAATCTGCGGATCGGAAAACAATTCGTTGTATTTATACTCCAAGTTTCTCCCCACGCCCTTGTTTGCCTTTCAGTTCGATTCCCACTGGAGGAATCTAGCGGAAGGAGAGAAAGCTGTCGAGTTCGTGTGTGCTGCAACCTGGAGAAAGGGCTCACCTGTGGCTGCGGCCGGAAATAGTTTAGGAACTATTAAACTTTTTGAACTAAAGTAAAAAATTGTAATTGAAATATTTATATATTTTGAGTTGAGTATGTGTATATGAATTTAGGTGTATGAGAAAATGGAGTGAAAATTCTTATTATCGCTACACAACTGCTGAACATCAGGTTTATCCAATAAAATATACCTAGTCCTAGTCTACTCTTCTGCTTTATCTCTACTGCTTTGATTTTTGATTATATGTTATTCTTATAGAATTTACGCATCATATAATACTAAAAGATATTTCGTACAATTAAAAATGGGCATGATGATAATGCAATTCTACACTTGTTACATAATTCAAAAACAGTTAAAAAACAAACAATGGAGGACATCAGAGGACCTCACATTTTTAAAGCTTGTAGCAACACATGAGGAAATTGCGAATGGTTGCCTCGTTGAATTAAATTGAAAATTCTAACAAATCGTCTTTCCATTCTAACAAATCCATTTTAATCGTTGGCAATGTTGATTTTTCTGCCCTCGAGTGGGAAAAATTCCCCAGGCGGAATATGATTAGACAAGCGTGCTTCAGTGTCATATCCGGTTCGACAGATAAGTTCAACAACTCCTCCATCGATCTAGCTGCGAATATCCTATTGTCCGTTGTAACAGACCCGTTTGGTACGGCACTGGTTGACGCCGGTGTCCTCCGGGGTGGTGTAATATCCTCTGGCACGCTAAGTTGTAAGTATATCTTTAGCCCGGATATTGAACTGCTTCTGTATGCCCACCTCTGAAGACGAGGATGATTTTCGACGACCATTTTCATTGTCACCTCATTTTTTCCAGGCTTTGCTGCTTGGCGTCAGACACAAAAGTTTTTGAAAGAGATTGAGCGTTTCTTTTCACCAATGATGTATGGTAGCACCTGAAGGATCTCACATCCAGAGGACTTTTGATGAAAATTGCACCATTTGATGACTATGATGAGACTATGCGAGAAATACAGACTTCTTGATAAAGTTTCTCGATGCATAATTTTGTCTTCTGCTGAATGAAGGTAGGTGGACCTTGAAATTATCTTCTTGAAAAGCGGTGTTCGTCGTCGGTGTCAACTTCAACGCCTATTCATATCCTTTTGTTATGCAACCAAACTTTTATCACTTTATCTTGGGCAGTCAGTGGGGCGAACTATAAAAATTAATAAATTGTGATGATGATCAATATCATTTAACTAATACTCTAAAAAAACGAAAGCCTTACACAAATGACAAATGAGGATCGAATACCAGGAGCAAAGTTGCCAATCATGTCGTCCTCACTCACAAACTCTGTGACTGTCTCTGTGGACCACGTCGTGCCAGGACTAAAAACCATTCCAGTTGACACAAAACTGCAAAAAAACAACAATTATTGATAATAATACGGCATCAATAGCACCAGCATAATTTATATAAAATCCATCACATGAAAATATTCCACGGAGGACAACCGCGTCACTCTGCGATGTCTCAGCCAGCCAGCCTCGCGCCACATGCTTTTCATATGATGAAGGTATGTATTATTATGCTTTTAAAGCATGCATTATGGAAAAAATAAAGGCGTCGATCGGTCTATGTCTGGCCTGGCTTCAGCAATTGCTAAAAAATGTTGTCGGACGCCATTGACGCCATAGGAAGAGGAGAACACTAGTTGTCATTCTTGCAAGACCCGCACATTCCACAACAACACATCATAGCCATTCATTTCATCACATCACATGCGTTCGTAGAGTCGACAAGATTTCCAGTAGGAAAATAATACTTAATAGCAAAAAAGGAATAATATATGATTGGAAATTGGAGGCATCAATCGAAGCTATGATTTTTGCCATACTGGGTTCGCTCGCCCCGTAAGGTCCATAATTGAATTGGTCTTTGTGAATAGAATGAAAAAAGAAGGCTTCAAGATATGTTTCTTTATCCAAATAAATAAATAAATAAAAAGATTTCCAGTAGGAAAATAATACTTAATAGCAAAAAAGGAATAATATAGGATTGGAAACTGGAGGCATCAATCGAAGCTCTGTATTGGGTTCGCTCGCCCCGTAAGGTCCATAATTGAATTGGTCTTTGTGAATAGAATGGAAAAAGAAGGCTTCAAGATATGTTTCTTTATCCAAATAAATAAATAAATAAACAAAATGTCTAAAGTTTCACATTTACTTATTTTGATTGCAATTCCATTTGTAACCACACTCATACAAACTTCGTTTATAAAAAACGAAAAAGAAACTACGAAAGAAACTTTTTAAGAAGTGAGTCAAGAAGAGGGTATGCATTCAAGTAACCATATCCAACGAGGCATAGTAATATGACACGTGTACTATTTTAATGATAATTATTATATATGACGACGAAGTACAATTAAAATCCATGCAAACGAATAACTAGTATGCGTAAGACAGTACTTTAAATAAGTAAGTGCAAAAATTGGTATTATTTTAATATTGTCATGTAAATCATTTAATGCGCATTAGATATTAAAACATTACTTTTTTATCAACTTCATTTCGCATTATTATAATTTCGACGAGCCCTTTTTTGACTTCCTGACGAGTTCCTCCGAATCAAACAATTCGGTTATAATATTTTGTAATAGGTTTCTTACATCCACCCATCTTACAGTTTGGCTTTATACCGACTGACACATTTGTTTATTTAGCATGAACATCATCATCTTCCTAGAGTAGAGATACCCACCACGGCATAAAAACATTAAGGTATTAAGTATATCGACCAATTCCATGGGTGGGTATAATTCCGCTACAGTTCCGTTTCATGCCTACTAATACTGAATAGCTTAACTTTTAAAATTTCATTGTCTACTCTAAAGTGTTTGGTAAATTTTACAGGGATCAGTGTTAGTGTACGTATTATGTATTAGTGTAAAAACTAAAACTAATCATTTCAGAGGCCATTCAAAGTTTTAAAAACCAACATAAATAAATTGCATAATATGCATTAAAAATGTATGTTTCTGATTAAGATTCAAACTTTTTGGAACCGTTAAAATTCAACATAGCAGTAGTACAAACTGGTTGGCTTATCTCTTGGAATTCCAAGATCGATTTTGCAAAATCTTATATAACTGTTACTGTCTGCCTGCTTGGTTTGATTGAATGCGTAACAGTGTGTTTATGTCGTGGATATACAATTTTGTATCTATATATTTAATCTTTAGTCCAAGCAAAACGTCGTCACCTGACTTGCATGCAAAAATCTGATAAATTCTAATTAACAATTTATTTACGGTAGACCATTGACCATGTACTCCCATTATGTACTTTTATTACTTCATATGGTTTGTAAATGCAGAAAATTAACACGTGAAAGGTATAGGAAAATTAAAAGATTTGACATCAAAACAAAATAAATTACAGATGAACAGAATGGTTTCAAAAATGCACAAGTTGTTTATTTGTTTGTTCCTAGGGATTATATTATTACTTCACCACTTGCGCCGACTTTTTAGCTTTAACTAGCGCAGCCAACTCTTTACATCTTGCGATACACTCCTTTTTTGAGCGCCCTGGAACACATTCCGCTATCCTCTCCCATCTGTCAGACGCTGATAAAGGGTACGTTTTCAAAGCTTGCTCGAGAAGTTTCTGCTCCGCTGCTGTCCAGACTTTTGATGGCAAGTTAGAATCAGACCCGGATTCCGCCAGCTTGTTCGGTTTATTATCTATTTCGCTATCGCCCCGTTTGGTCACCACAGCCTTCGGATTCTTGATATTTTTCTCAAAAAATTCGTAAGCCTTCTGATTTGCCTCTTCCTTTAGCGTACTTTTCAAGAAATAATCTGACGAATTTATATCCTTGGCTTTTGCAACCACTTCCTTCGCCGTCCTTTTCCTACCTTCACCTGAAGAGCTATTCAGATATTGCTGATTTATAAAATTTGCTACGACCTCCCATCTCTGCGCTGTTCCAGCAGGAAATAAATTCACCGCTTTAATTAATAACTGCAACTCATCATCACTCCAATGTTCGTCCGTTTTATTTCTGCGTCTAGCACTCCCGCCGGAAGCATCCCTATCTTTATAAACAGCTTGTGCAGTCTTCGCCTTTTCCTCAGATATCCTCCTCGCTACATCTTGAACGGTCTTCTCGAACTCTAATTTAGCGTCGTCGATACTTAAATTAGTCAGGGATTCGTTTAGTCGGGTGAGCTCTTCCACTTGGAGAATTTCACACACTTCTTCCATAGATGCCATATTTTCGACGGACACTTTCTCATCACTACTGTAATAATTGTTGGATTTACATAGGGTCCGGAACGTTTTTCGCTCTTTCTTGAAAGCTCGCTTTTGAGCTTCTTTGATCTTCTTGGCAGCCGCTCCCCGTTCCCTTTCTTCAGCTTGCTGTTTTTCAGTTTCCTCCCGAATTTTACGTTCTTCCTCCAGTCGGATCTTTTCAAGCTCGTCCTTTTGTTCCTGTACGGCTTTTTGCTTAGCTAGGTTTTTCTCTGACTTTTCACGCCTACTTAATTCCTTAAATAATGCTATTCTAGGGTCTAAGCTCCATGAACTTTCCACGACAGACCGGATACGGGCCATCTCCTCTTTTTTCAGTTTGGCCCGTTGCTCCTTATTCTTCTTTTCAATCCAGCGACGCGTGACCCGACTTTTTCCCCTCTCCTTATCGATTTGGTCAAAAAACGAGTATTCTCGCCAGGAGTCCAGATCAAACCAAAACTGATAAAAGTCTTCCACTTGATTTCTCGTGCTAAGCATGTTCCCTAGTAGCGGCACCGGTAGATCATTTGACCATCTAGAGTTAAGTGCAAACCACTTTCCGTAAACCTGTAAATGAAAAAATAATAATACACAATCCGCGTACAAATTCCAACTCTGCTCCATTAATGCGGCACTTGAAGCAAAATTAAAAACTAATTTATCAAAACATGAACAAAATAAATGCATCAAAAATATGAATTCTATTATACCGTGAAGAATTCTTCCGGAGATTTCACACTTTTGGGTGGCGTATAATCGTCAAATAGAGGGTCAACCGAGTCAAACGCACGTCGTTTTGAGGGATTCGACAGAATTTCATAAGCCTTCACAATACATGGGAAATAATTCCCTTCCTGATTAACAGTCTCGCCAGCAGCAGCTTGTCGTTTGTCAGGATGATGCTTTAGCACCCTTAGTCTGTCTACAATACATAATTTAAATATACGTAAGCCACCATCAAATCTCTGGTGTATTCTTTAGAATACATTTTTCCAAAAAATAAAAACCGTAAGAAAACTAAATTCGGATCATACATGACTTTTTGATGTCCTCCTCGGAAGCCCTTTCTCGTAAATGTTTTAGTCCTATGACCCTGTAAAGATCGTAAAATTTCCACAACACAGGGTCCAGACTTCTTAGAAAGATTAAATCACTTTCGCTATCCATTTCCTGTTCGGATTCCAATCCACTTTCCCATATAACCACTCTCTTGTCCTGCTGTGACTTAAGATACGTGAGGACGGCTTCACCGGCGGGTGTAGCAGGACGAAAAAATAAATCTGTGAAACATTCAAAACAAATATAAAAGGACAAAATTACACAAAAAAATAAAATAAAATTTCACCTCCATCATCCTCCATAACAAAACCAATGGCATTTTAATTACTACGTAACCCTCCAAACGCTACCATCATTTTCATGCACATAATTAAAATTACCTTGCTTTCGAACCAGGAGGAGGGATCTATCCACTTTCGAAATGTATGGCAAGTCTCCATTACTACTAACTCCAACCCCATTCGTTTCTGGCGCTTCCTCTGCAATCTTCTTTTGTGTCGCCATTGTTATTAACTAGTTATGTTACTTTCTTTGTTCTTGTTTCTTTCTTAAATTGGGATGTGCTACTGTTGAAGGTTTGGGAGAAGTTTCTTCTTCAATTCCTTTGGATTAATTACACCCGTCTAATAAAACTCTCAGCTGTTTTACTTTACTGACATCAGTTCCTGTAAGTATGCGCTAGCAACTCATATTCTAAACAAAACTGCGGTGTGTTTCCACTTCCGATCGATTCCGATGATGAGATCTACATAATAATAATATATTATTTACCTTGTTCTTATTAGTGACTAGAGAAAATGACCGAAATAGGAAAGCGTTGACTACTTAATAAATTACTGAACCACGCCATCTCAAACTCACGTGTTATTAGTTGACATTTTCACTACTTTCTGGATTACACCTTATATTATTGTTGTGAGCAAAAAATAAACAAGTAAAGGTTGAAGGTCAAGCATTTTGGAGTTTGAGAACAAGAAGGCAATAATCATGTACTACATAAATCGGTAAAAATTTAAGTTGCCAAAATTTGAGTGTTCCTATTCCAGACTACTTACTTTACTTTAACATTAACATTAATAATAATAATAATAATCATAATTACAATCAGGTTGCGGTGGCAACATTCCGGTTTCCAACTAATCCCTAATTATTATTATTATTATTATTATTATTAAGTATTCAATCAACTAGTGGATTTTTTTATAGTTATTTCTTACCTTTTAAGTACCTTTTTTTTTTTACCTCTTTCTACCTTCTCACGTTTCTTCGTCTTCGTCTTCTTCTCCTTCTTCGTCTTCTTGTGTACTTTTAGCTTGTTTTTGTGCTTCTTCGCTTGCTTGTTGGAAAGAGGAGGAGAGAAGCTGACGATGAGTAGTATAAAGAGTTGTTGAAGTGGAGAAGTGGAAGTAAAACTGTGCGTTTATGCTCTGCTGCTGGTTGGTGCTGGCTGCTGCGGTTTTTTGTATAGCTTTTTTGACACTCGTCGCGTCGTCACCGGTGCGGTGCTCATCATCATCCTCACTTTCACTCACAAAGTGAAACACAAGCAGGAGCAGCACCACTTTAGAGAGTTTTTCGGTGGTGCGCGTGCGTGAGATGTTGGATGGAGGTGATTTTTTTTTTGGAGGTTGTCTCGGATCTTCTTGTGTGGTCAAATTATTTTTATTTACTACCACAAAAATACACAATAAAATTTTCTTTTTTCTTAATTGGGATTTACGATTTTGACCCCTTTTAGAACTTATTTCACAATACAATTTTAATATATAAGTATATTTCTGTATCAATTAAGTGACAATATAAAACGGTGAGGAGCGGGTTATGTTCTTGTCAATCTTGTCGTCATTTTGGCGTACACGATCCAGTGAAATTTTTAAATACGAAATGCTCAATTTCGTCTCTAAACATTTCATCTTGTGTGCCCCCCCCGGCTTGAACATGCATTTAAAATACAATTTGATTGTTGAGTGATTAATTTCGCGTTGTATTTAGTCTCATTAACTAACTTCACACACAAACAGTGTTTCAGTGATATATTATTATTTCGCGATAGTTAATTAGACTGCTGATTGTGACATTATTATTAATTATGTAGAATCTCATCTCGCATCCCGCATGCATCGGTGGTTCATGTTCAGTGGTCAGAACCCCCAGACCCGACGCCCGACGTTTGAAAGGGACCCCCTGGACCCGACGCCCGACGATTGAAAGAGACCCCACAGAGACCCGACGCCCGACGCGGCGTCTGGACCCCCTAGAGCAGTTGACGTCGGGACCTCCCTGACCCGACGCATAAAATTAAATTCAAAACGTTTATTTCTACCTTACGTAAGAATTCTCGCAAATTGTTACTAGTGTCTTAAGGAAAGGTCTTTCACATATAAAACCCTGCTCGGTTGGGATTTGTTGGCTTAACCGAGCGTATCCTATCCCATAACCTATCCACGTCTTTGATACACAAAACCATGCTCGGTTGGCATGGGTTGGAGATAACCGAGCATATCTTAGCCCCCAACCTATCCCAACCGAGCATGGTTTTATATATGAAACCCAACTGGGATACCTAATCCGTTCCGTAAGACACTAAATACAGTAACAATTGGCGAGGATTCTCGCAAAGAAGCCTAAAAATCAACTTTTAAATTTTATTTTATGCGTCGGGTCGGGTCGGGTCTGGGGCTTCTGACCATGTTCAGTCAGATTCAGATCAAGGGAGACAGCCAGCAAAAATAATGCATGATGCATTTTAGTCATTTCATTTCAACGAGAGCTCACCAATAAATCTTGAGACACCCCCAGGCGACGACGCAGTATGTTCTCTCTGCCGACTCTCGCCTATCCTGTCTGTATTGCTGGCTGCTGCCACAAAAAAAAAAAAAAGAAGCTGTGAGCTGATATAAAAGGCTCTTGGGAACTCTATTTCTTCTTCTTCCACTTTTAGTTTCGGTACGGTGGTCGTGGTGGTCGGACGTGTTGTTTGGAGGAGGTTGTTGTTCGCTCGTAAATTGTGCTGCTGCTGCTGCGCTGGTCGAATTATCAGTTAAAACAAACTTGATCGGGCGAGGTGAGTTATTTATTTTGACTACCACAAAAATACACAATTAAAATTTTCTTAATTGGGATTTACGATTTTTTTTCTTTTAGTAAGTAGTTAGCAAATTTAACATATATTTCTGTATCAATTGTTTGTGACAATATAAAAAGGGTGAGGTGGTGGTGTGGTGGTGGTTGTGTTGTGGTCGTTCGATATTATTGTTAAGTAAATATATAGTCAGTCAGTGGAAGAAGTTTTTTAACATCTTCTTCTATCACCTGTCGTCACCTGTCACCTGTCAAACGCTTCGTGCTTCGTGTTTTAATAAATATCGTTATCATCGGACATCGGTTCGGTGTGATAAATTGTCTAATAGATCCTTGTTTACATGCTACTAATTAATTGTCTACAATTTTTTTTATCTGTTGTCTGTTGCAGTGTAATCCACTAGTAGTCTATCAGCTGGTGACTAAAATTGTGGTTGGGTCATTGGGTCCTGTACAGTTAGGCCCCCCGGTTTCCTGTACTGACTACTGAGTGTCGACTGTCAGAGTGCTGAGGTGGTTAGTTGTTACCATTATTAATTTGGTTAATAATATTGTCAAAAATATTCAAAAATAGCATTGTTCTTGTTTAATTGGCAATTGCAGTATTACTAACTTAAAAACTAATTAATGACCAAATGTTAATTAGTCTTGTGAAATTAGACGCAAACCACTTTAAGCATGTTATACTGTTTACATCGTTTATTATGGCATCTTGTATTAGTATTTACAACCAATGAATATTAAGGATCCACTTGCAGACTTGCATTTAACAAGCAGACCGTCCGCAATTTTTCTAAGCCCAAAAATAGTCTTTTAAATGATAAATTGTATAATGGTGACCAGAGCACAAGAATTCATGACACCTGATACTAGCTACACTTATTGACATACTTTACTTCACTCCACTCCTGCAAATACCTTCTTTCAATTGAAAGCATAGTTCAGTCAAATTCTTGAAAAACAAACTTATCTCAAGATCTACTCACCCAATTTTTTACAGTATTACTGAATCATGGATGCAATATCTGAAACAAAGTTATTTTAATAATGCCATCACGTGGTGTATTTAACATGGGATCATATGAATTTGCAAATGCATACCAATATTTTATACCATTGTTTGTATACTTTGCAGAGATGGCTTCGGAGGGCCTGGATAATCCTGCACCAGCAGGTCGAATTACACGAGCTAGGGCAATGGATGGCCCCCTAACGTTTAGGTTGGCCGAGGCAAGTCAAGAAGTGCTACCTGTGATCGAAGACTTGGAGGCTCCGCTGGCAATCCAAGGAGGGTCACGTAATACCCGCGGAAGAAACGAGCGTCAAGGTGGAATAGCACGCCCGGGAGTAACCCAGAATAACTCTAGGGTCCCAGTCCCAAGTACCTCAGTGGGATTGTCAACTCGACCCCCAGGTGGTAGGTTGAACACGGCAGGGCCATCATCAGGGATGCGACCACCCGCCCCTGCCTCTATGCCCTGTGCTACACGAGCTGCGGATACATGTAGAGTCGCTGCGGTAAGAATAATATTAATTTGGAAACCACATTGACACCTGACAGCATGATGACTTGCAAATATTCTTCACTACTACAATTAACATTCTGTACTTTATTTTAGGTCAAGAGGAAATACAAGGAAGAGGCAGATTTGGGAAAAGTGGAACAGGATCTGAAGGTGGCGCGGAACCGAACGTTCCCGTTATTCCAGCAGACCTTCGGGCATGATCCAGAGTTTGGGAGATTCTGTCAAGCGTTTATCAACAGCCTGACCCTTAAGGAACTCCAGCTATTTGAAAGGGGTACACTGCCTCGCACAGCGGAATTGTGGGAGCTTAAAAAGGTTCAGTACCAAGCAGCCCGTTTATAGTGTGCAATTTTCGGGGGAAGGTTATGGTCAAATTTGATAATTGTTCTGTAGGATTGTAACATGCAGTGTATTATGAGTGGTATCGGGAATTAACGTCTCGCATATCTATAAATGTGTTCAATATAAAAAATAAAAAACTTTTTTCCAAGGATTTCAAGGTTGATATTGTCGGTGTTCCAGACTATATTTAGCCATTATTACGCATAATATATGTTTCAATGACAATTTTATATACCTAAGTCATAACTGTCATAAGTTAGGTTAAGTGTAGATAAACTGTAAGAATGACCGACTCAAAGGCTTATCATTTGCAAATCGTTTAAAAGTTAATAGCAGATAGCTCATGTAGTTTCTGAATGGTGTGACAGTGTGACTTTACTGCTGGTGGTGGTGGCATGTCATATTTCTCATTCATTATATAAACTTACCTGATCGTGATGCAGATTGTTGACCTATTGGCTTTGCTCTTGATAAAGAAACAACTTTTTCTTCTTTACTCGTAAATCATGTCATGTCATGTCGTCAAAATATAAAAGTAGATAACTTTGCATGAATCACATCTGGCAAGCTATATAGCTATACTGCTACTGCCTTCAACAAACAGCATGGATACGCTCTATTAAAAGGAAACTTGCTCTCTGATTTTTTCAGTCATTTTTTTTTCGCTTCGCCTTATAAATAGGTGAGCGAACGCGTGTGTAACATCACATTTGACATTGACACATTGAACATTTAGTTGGAAAGTGCGAACGCAGAAAACTGTCATGAAATCAGTAGTCCTTTTTTTGGGTCTGGGCTTTCTGGCCTTAGCCCAAGCTCAGTTGTCCCTATTTTCTCCAGTATCAACATCCCCAATTTTAAAAGATCAGAGTCTCCTCCAGAAACCAGCTTCGAACATAATGATAACCTTGAAAGATCCCCTCGGTCCTATTATAGATGGTGTAGTGTCAAGGGTTTTTCCAAGTCGGGCGGCTCAAATTACCGAGTTACAAAATCAACTTCAGGCCGCCACCGCAGCGTTCCAGGCCCCGGTTCTTGCCGCTTTGGCACCCTTTGGCGTTAAGACAGAGTCCTATTGGATTACCAACCAGATTAACGTAAAAAATGCAAACCCAACTATTATTTCTAGTTTGATATCAACACTTTCCCCCATTCTGAAGTCAATCTCGGAGGAGCTTATCATTCCAATGTTGCCCGTTATGGCTAACATGACTGGAGTTGCACCAAATGGGCCTGAATGGGGAGTTAGCAGGATTGGAGCGGTTGACGTGTGGAATCAGACAAAGGGGGCTGGTGTGCTTGTCGGGGGTAAGATGAAGTACTAATTATTATTTAATTCGTATTTCGTATTCACACAACGCCATTGACAAGAGTCTGTTTTTCGCAGTAATCGACTCCGGAGTCCGCAAAACTCATGAGGCCATTGCGGGCAACTATATTGGGGATGATAAAAACGGATGGTTCGATCCAATGTTATTTACCACCACTGCTAACGACGAAGATGGGTTAGTTGAAAATGAATTTAGAAGCCACTGCTTTTTTTCGACGTGTGTAGTAATGTGTAGGTATAGAGCTAGATTACTGATTACTAATTTGCACTTTGACTTTGCATGGAATATAAAATTAGACATGGAACTCATTGCACCGGAGCAATCTGCGGCAATAATGGGATCGGAGTAGCACCTGAAGCGAAGGTGATTCAAGTTTCAATGAATTCTGCAGTTAAAAAACTTGCAAACATTATAATCCAATACGGATTCTTCCTTTTTTTCCACAGTGGATGGGATGCCGTGCCTGCACTAACCTTGGCTGTCCACAACCTGCACTGATTAGCTGTGGCCAGTTCATGCTTTGCCCTACAAACCCGCAGGGTCTCAATAAGAACTGCTCATATGCTCCTAGAATTGTTTCCAATTCGTGGGGCGTGGGAACCAATGCGACTTGGTAAAGAACCATTTGGAAAAATATAATAACAATAATACATGCCTACCTGTCTGCCCATATAGTTATTCGGTGTCCTATAATGATTACACTTTTTCTATTTTCCAATTAGGTATAATGATATTGTCAAAGCATGGAATGCTGCTGGAATCATTGCCGTCTTTGCTATTGGAAATACTGTACGTTTACATTTCACCATTTCAGCATACATGAATCAATGAATGATATATTAATCTCTCAATTTTCTTCGCGATCGATACAGGGGCCAAACTGTGGTACCGTAAACTTCCCAGGAGCCCAAGATGGTGTGATCTCAGTAGGTTCTACAGGCATGACCGACGTCGTCTCATCCTTCTCCAGTCGGGGACCACGGCCGTCAAATGATGGGGTTATCAAGCCAGACATTTGTGCCCCCGGAGAGAATATCAACTCTGCATATTGTTACAGCGATACCAGCTACCATGTCCTCTCAGGTTGGCTCATACTAGTTTTCGTTATTCAATCATTTTCCAACCCACGTCAATTTAGTTGACGATGTGGGTAAAAAAAAAGAAGAACATATAGTTGCATATTATTTATTACATACATTGCGTTGGTTATTCCTTGCATTGACGACAGCCAGTCTCTTAAATTAACTGTATATCATCTCATTAACAAATTATAGGAACTTCTATGTCAACTCCATATACTTCTGGTGCGATCGCTCTTCTTCTATCCAAGAATCCCAGTTTGAAACTGCAAGATGTTCAGAACCTCCTGTTCCCAAATACATTCAGAGGGTTAGGAGCAAGCACTTCTGGAAGCTGTGGAGCCAACGCTCAAAGCACATACCCCAATGATGTTGCCGGATATGGGAGACTTGACATCAAGGCTGCCTTCGATAAGCTGGCCAATTCAAGTTCATAAACTTTAAATATATATATATATTTAGTCAGATCGAGATCCTTTGTTATAAAATTACCTGAAATCAGTCTCTGACCTAAACATTAATCTGTTAGACTATCAGCTCGTGCTCATAAAAGTATTTATCGTTTTGAACAGGTCTTTTATGACATGACTCATTTGTGATATTATTTTATTTTGTTGAGAGTGCGGACGGTCAGTCTGCCAATTCCACCAATTAATCGTACGCTTGCTAATTTAACGATTACAAGCATAAAACGGAAAAACAACAACTTTAAAACCTGATTGCAACACGACCATACAAACGTCACAATTATGTCACTTTCTTTAACCATTTCATTTTTGCATATGTGGTAAGATCACTATCTCACGTTTCTTCTGCTGCTTCTTAAATCCATATCCTCTACTGGACATAGACATGTAGTGTAATAATCGTCAATCATCACATACACATATATCGTATGCATAGCGTAGGTAAACTCAGTTGTTTTCTGTCTTAAATTTTTTTTATTTTCATAATTAACAGTTTTTAAAGTGTAGAGTATAACATACCGTCAAACATGCATGCAAACAACGTGGACCACATGTTTGTGCAATCTCAATCTTTAACATTTTCATATACTAAAAGCCCAAGTGACAATGCTTCCATATCAATGTAGTAATTTTCCATAGTTTTCTAACAATATCTGTTTAAAAATTGTGGGACTTTGCGATTAAAAACAAGAACATCAAGCCAATCCGTCCGCTAATAGAAATAGATGCATATGCATACCAACACCAACTACCAACTACATATGAATGAACTAACTGTTCGATGTTCGCATTCTCGTATCCCTTTGCATGTCGTCAGGTAGTAGCTCTTTGTAGTAATTCACTCCATCGCAATTGAATTAGTCTACAAGTATACTGATAAATGATACAGTTTGCATCCCCAAATAATTTTGTATCTATAAATATATTTATGAGATATCGGGATTCTAGTTATTAAGTACGATCATGCCTACTGGGTGCATATTATAGCATTGATGTACTCCCATTACATATCCTCATAAAATCATAATAATATTATCATTTTATAAAAGAATGAGCTTAGGCTTTCACCGTGTTTCAATTCAATAGTAAAAGAAATATTTATTTCATTTTATAACTGTTTTTATATTTTGTGATATCCATCGAATTCATGAAGTCACTGTGTATAATCCTCAAAAACATGCAGAACTTCGTATGAAGCCTTAAAATGTTATATTAAAACTTGGTATCTTGGAGATCGTAGCTAAAAAGTAGTTGACAAAGACGAAAACGCGAATGATGAGATGTCGCGTGGAGGAGCCTTTATTTATATATGGCTCCACTCACAATAGGTCGTAAAGGATTTTTATTGCGCTTATCTCACGACACATCAAGTTGCAGGTGTTTGCTATGCGATGCACAATAACAATGGGGAATTCCATGAAGTTAATGAATGGGATAGTACGCAGCGCACTCAATAAGTAGGTAGTTATTAACCGTGTGCTGGTAATTCTCATCCGAACGACTTTTATAGCTACATACGCATACGTATATTAAATATCTCAATTTTAGTCACTTGAAGAAATTTAATTTCGAGTGGAAGGAATCCTATTTAGACACATTTTAAATAACTTTGAAGGATAATGTAGAGCGAGCTACAAGTAAAGATTATTGTTTTTACTTTACTTATGTCAGTCTGAGACAATAATTCCATGTACCATACGTATTATTAATCATAAATTTCCAGTTCAGTTTCATGGATAGTATGGAATCCAACAAAAAGCATACACAAAGTTTATATTTTAAAATTCATTCACATTTTATTTTATTGTAATAACTTACGTGTAGTGTGCGACTTATAATTCATATGATGAGACGTACCATTTCTACAATTTTATTCTTCCTTCACAAACTTTAACTTTTGAGGTGAAAGTTCACATAACAGATCACTCTAAAAATGTGCATTTTAGTAAGCAATATGTTAAATAAACACTACATATCTTATTTTCTACTTCCTGCTTTTGATATTTGGTTTAAATTGGAGATCAGTAGTATTGAAGTTGAAGTAAACGCTGATGACCTGATGCGACCAAATAATATTGGCACACATTTACTATTAGGCGACTGATTGACTGTGGCAACTACTTCATACTTGCTTTGCTGCATTTGATTATTGGGTTGCTGGTTGTCATGTTGTCACATAATCAGTACGAAAGAAAGATCAATGGTGAAGCGCAGGTTCCAAAGGTTTTGTTTAACGGAAGCTTCCGCTGCTCCTGTATTAGTCTATAAACTCCAAAATCAAATTCTATACAAGAATTCCCAACTTTTCTTTTAAAACTTCTTTTGTTGCTTTGCCCACACGCGTAGAGAACATCCATAAAGTATTTAATATTAATAAGCCAATTACAATCTTCTGATGTCCAAGTTGTTACTTCAGTCTATGCTATGCTACTACAATCATCTAACGAGCTTTAAAACATTATAATATTTCTCTAGTAATAATAAAATAATAGTAGATATTTTGCGTCACATAGGGAAATACTTATATGGACCCGAAATCACGATCAGTTGTTTAAATACTCGAACGGTTTAGTGACATTGACATTAGTAAGAGTTTATGCAATTAAAATCAAAACCATGAGTAATTACTGGATCAATCAATGATGCTTATGGCGAATGAAAAATATACTATTTTAAATATTGGAAATTGTTGCAAGATTGAGTGAATTGGTTATCAGTATCAGTTAAACAAGTGCGTTTCTTATCCCATAAGTCCTGGTGATGGACCCCTTTCTACCCTTGACTCGTACAACAAAATGAATTGTCGTATGTCGTACATATAATCCTTGCCACTTGCTGGCATGCAGGTGGTTCAACAGGTAGGTGGTTAAGCTCGTGAGGGTATAAAAGCGCACGCGTTTGCTGCTTCTTGTCAGAACGCTTTTGATAGTTACATATTAAATACATGAATTTTAGTCACTTGAAGATATTCTTACACGTTTACCGAATTATTGTTTATTGATTGAAAGGATTTAGTTATCAGTGAAACAGGTGCGTTTCCAATTCTTAAACGTTTTCATATTCTGAACCAAGCAATTGATTTTCGTCGCACAAATAATTCTCGCAACAATGATGTACCTTGACAAAGGCTGAGCGGAATACGGAATTCCAGGAAATCAAGGACGATGTTCTCCGTATATAGGTCAGCGAACGACATTTCTTCTTTGCACAAAACAAAATTTGCTTGAAAGGGTATGACATTTCTTTTCTTTAAGTCACGGTAATTAACTCTGTGGGAAAAAAAATTACTTAATTGTAAATTTTTTGCAATTAAGTAATATGGGTTTAATTCGTAGGGAGCAGTTTGCCCGGGACACCTTTCCTTAGTCATCGGCGAACTTGCTCCAAGAGCTGAAGTTCCCTTTGAAAATTTTAAAAATTGACATTGGGTACAACACTCCACCCTCCCTATCTTCACAATTACTCCAAGACTTCTCTCAAAAAGCTCCCTGAGGCTCAAGGGGGTCCTGGTTTCTGATTTTCAGCTTCTCAAATTCACCCCGGCTCTCAAGCGACTGGTCATTCCAATCAGTCAGACTGGATGCCAAACTTGCGGAGTCTGTGTGAGCAATCCGCTGGAGGAGGTTACATTTCCTCCTGTGTGTCAAACCTGGAAAAGGGATTCATCCTTACCGGAGCTTGATTTGGGACACAAAAGTGTTGTGCGAGATGACACTTTTACGGGGATTTCGAGGCAAATGGACCCCACAGCAGCCACGTTAGACGATCGAATGTCCAACATTACAGATTTGGCAGGGAAATAAAACATCAATCCAAAATGATTAATGCCTTTTGAATTATATTATTTTATACAGCAAATGGTTTATTATGTTCCTTGAAAATTGGACTATGTTTGGAAAAGGTTTTGCTACTTTCCAACTTGCAGACATGTGGAGGTCACTGACAGACAACTCCGTAGTGCATGCATTGCTTGCACAACTTGAGAAACGTCGCTTGTGCCTTTCCAAACCGGTAATTTGCATTATAGATACAATTTTTAATGTGAACCATAATATGCTAAAAATGTTTTTGGATGTGGATCCATTCCTTAAATTAACTTTTATTCCCAAATGTATTTCTAGTTGAGCCAGTTGAAGCCGTTACCGACTTAGACTTGGAGATCTCAGCTCATTGATTTACTACTTCTCAACATGTAAATAATAGCTCAAAAATAAATATCTAGATTTGATTTTCCTACACCCGTGGAGAACATGCATAAAGTATTTAAGCCAGTGACAATGCCAAAGTCCAAGTTGTTACTTCTCTCTATGTTATACTATACTCATGTAATGAGCTTTACAAATACCTATATATTTTTTAGTTTGCTAGTAATAATAAAATAATAAGAATTAGCGATTTTGCGTTATCCGGGGCAATAGATGGACCTGAAATCACGATCAGTTGCTTAAAAATTCAAACGGTTTAGTGACATTGGCATTAATAAGAGTTTATTATGCTATCTAACTCATGAGTAAGTAATGAATCAATCAAGATTATTATGGCGAATGCAAAATAATATGTTTTAAATATTGGAAACTGTTGTAAGATTGAATGAATCTAGTTATCAGTGAAACAGGCCCGTTTCACATTTGATAGGCCTTGATGATGAACCCCTTCCTATCTTATACGCGACAAACGAAATGAATTCTCTTTTGTCGTACATATAATTCTTGCCATATGCCACAATTATGTACCTAGCTAGACACGGACAGACTGAGCGAAACAATAGCAATACCATGGAATTCCAGAAAATCAACGATGAACATGAACATATTGGCATGCAGGTGGCTAAACAAGTAGGTATTTAAAGCTCGTGGTGGTGGTATAAAAGCGACGAGTCTGCTGCTTCTTGTCAGAACGCTTTTGATATTAAATACATGAATTTTAGTCACTTGAAGATATTCTTACATGTTTACCGAATTATTATATTGTTTATTAGTTGAATGAATTTAGTTTTCAGTGAAACAGGTGCGTTTCCTATTCCATTCTTTATATTGAATGTTTTCATATCCTGAACCAAACAATGCTGTACGGTACTCTCACGCTCACCCCAAACGTACCCAACTTTGTAAGTTTGTCGTGATAATTTTTGTTCTTGTTGTGCTAAAAGTATCATATTATATGTTTCGTTCGTGTTTAATTGAGCAAGTAGCTGTCCCCTGGAGTTTCTCCGGTCTCAGCAGCCAATATACATTGATTTATTTATCTAGGCATGTAATTTACTGTTGCAAATTACAAATAGGAACATTTCCTCATATAGCTATCAAGTCTAAATTTCCAAAAGTAGGTAGCTAATTATAATATTTTTTTCAAAAACTTTGTAAATATCTACAAAGTTATATATACTGTAGTGTGTTCGTATTTACTTGACATTATTATATGTTTCTTGAATTTTATTTTAAACACAAACTTTCACTATAGATATATATTACTGAGACTGATTTGGGGATGCAATGGCTTGGAGGAATTGCGCCATGTACATCATCATGGCTCTGTCATTCTCTGCCCGCTCTCGGTCTATCTCCAACCATTGTCTTTCGATGTCAACCATCTCGGCAAGATAATTACCAATCGGGTCATCCATTGATGAAGTCGAATGCGTTGCAGCTGAAGAAATCCGTGGACATTTCGCAGTGTTTCCCGTTACCATACCGGCACTACCATCCTCAGATTTCAGGTACGGATTAGAGCTTGATGATGCGAAAGATCGCTTAGTCCCTCTCATTACTGGAAGCTCACCGATTGGTCCGCTACAATTTTAAAAACATACTTTCACGACATGTCCCCCTAAATCCCATCTTTAATTGTCAATTGATAGTCATCTAAATACAGTTGGTTGACTAATGGTATTTTTTTCAAAGTTTACCCACCTAGGTGACTCATCATCATCGTCATCGGAAGCTTCTGGGTCTCGCTCGGAGGGAAGAGATGCATCGTCCTTGGTAATAGTCATATTATCCTCATGATCCAATTGGATAGACCCCGCATTGGGGTTAACGACAGACGTCGAAACTGTGGACAAGTAATAATGTAGCATAATTAAATTATATATACTGAGCTCACAAATTACTTCCCATATTACATTTCACGTGCCCCTGCCATTTATGATGGTTTAATAACAACAGCAATTAAACATAAAATACCTAGACCATCCTTTGCTTCGGGATTTGTGGAGTCTTGAGATAACTTTCCAGCGGAAGACCCTGAACCCGAAGCTTCAGCTGGCACTCTTATCGGGGAATCATCCACAGTCAAGATGACTTCGGGATAAAGATTCATCATGTGGGAACTCCCGATGTACGCCTCTGGAAATGATGTCATGATGTCTCGAATTATCAGATGTGCGTGGACCTTCCTTCACTGTCCAATGCCGTATTATGGGAACCTGGCTACCTACTATAAACTGGACAATCAAAGAACACGCTACAATTACCTATTTTGACTAGGGAAATTAAATAAACTCCTTGTCATTATACATTTGGCATTACAAAATGTAGTACATAATAGCAATAATTACTTGCCGTAAATTTCAATTTTGGCCGAGGATTACTGAGAGGTTGTGTTACAAGGGAATGACGTCACAACACAACAGCACAACTCAAAAACCTCAAAACAAAACAACCACACAGCTCAAATTTACGACACTCCATCAATCATCAGGAAGATAGATGCGATAGTGGAACCATCGAACCATATAATATTATTTATTATGTCCTTTACTTACATCTTCCTTTCCCGTTGTGTGGAGTAGTGTGGAACCTCTCTTTCGTATAAACAACACACCCAAATATTTAAAGTACGAAACGAAGGAGTTTTAGGAGAAGAGAGAGAGAGAGTTATTTGTCGCACACACTCTTCACACTTATTTCGCTTCTGCAACAAGGAGCACCCGTTTGGCACTATTGGCACTCTCTCTATCTCTCTCTGTTTTTGTTTTGCTATAGATGCAGGCAGATGCATTTAATTTGCACGGAACTCGAACACACAAGGGTATATATAAATAAAACCTCTGTAGACTTTATAACGTGACTAGCTGTCCCCATTCGCCGCAAGCGGCGAACCATTGATAAGTCATGATAAGTGTTGATAACAGTGTAGTGTGTGTATAGCATTCGGAGTTGAATTGTCCTCTGTAGAGCATGGAAAAA
>JAANSN010001702.1:0-30574 GCA_036850665.1 Dicranocentrus wangi
ATGGATGTCTTCTGTTTTCTCGTTTTATCGGAAAGCAAAGCACTGCAATAAAAATTAATACATATGTTAGGTATAGAATGTTTAAAGGAACCCAATTTATAGTCAATTTACTTTGTAAGTTTTGTTACACCACGATAACATTAAACATTATACATACAGTATTACGGAGTTTCGGTACTCCTCACAAATTCAAAGTTCAATACTGTGTTACAGGTTATAATACAACACAACGCTACACAAACAAGGCGCATACGTGCAGTGTTTTTCCAATATACATATTTATGTTCGGAGTTCGAACAATGAAAGATGCAATTTCCTGATCCAAATACTATTTGAATCTTCAGTCAGTTCGCAAAGAGTCATATAAGCAACATCAAAGTTCCAACATGCGATAATATTCCACGTTGGTCTTGAGTAAACCATTTTCTGCAGCCAACGAAGGTATATTGCAGCTGCATTGCATTGCATTAGGGAAATATAAATGCTAATCGCTGATTTTAAAGCCAAAGCTAGAGTTACGTAGTTGTATAAGACTTATTAACTGAATGAGTTGATAATCAAGAAAGATAAGGTTTTTAGTAGCGTACAATGCAACATATAAACAGGAAATCAGTGTGTCAGTTCACCCACATGCAGATACTGGTTTGAAGAAGGACGCAGTTGACTTACCAAAACCGAGCTAAAAAATATTTTGTGAAAGTACTATACACGTGTCTGACCAAAAACCGTAAAGTTTCTGGTCAGAGGAAGCTATTGTCTATAACATAGAAAGAAGGAAGAAATAAAACATAATTTAGTCATCCACCGAGAGGGCAACTGGCAACCAAATGTTCCGCGTACACCATTTAGAATTTTTCAATTTGAAAGAGAATTTTCACTGAAGAAAAAGTAAACGTGTATGATACATTAATTACATATTTCTACATGCATTTCGCTACATTATAATACATTTGAATGTTGATAACTTTTAAAGGTAGCTAAATCAGAAATCTCAAAACACGCCAGATTCTTTTACCATTTAACAAAGGTCGACGGGCTTCCGTTTTTGACTGGAACAAGGTTCTTTGCTTCTTTTACTAATACAGACAAATTGCCCGTACTGTCAGATCTTGGGTTGCCACTTCAGTGCAATAACAATATCTCCCTTTGGCATATCTTCCATTTGACCAGACTATAAACATGCAAAAAGAAATATCTCATGTGATGTTGTATCAGCATCAGATGTTGGTTCTATCATAAAAAGATTTCCAAATACACTTTTATAATACCATTTCTTGAAGATCCCACCAACTAGGATTTGGATCGTCAAAAACCCGATCTTTCAAGTTCACAAGAACCTCTCCAAGAAACTCATTTTTACCAAACATGTCGCTATGCCATACACTCAGCCACAACGTCCTGTTCTGAAGATCAGACAGGGTAAGGGGGAACTGAAAATAAGAAGAGTAGAAACATGTTTCAATGCGAAAGTTATTAATGTTGTTCGCAAGGTCATAAAATTTTACAGCTTTCCTCACTTTTAAAACTTCATCAAAAACGGGATGCATGGTATTCTTCTTTGTTTTAGTTTTTCTCTTCCCAGCTTTAGATTTATCAGGCAAGAGATAAGCCTTTACGTAACTGCATTGCACAAACCAGATTCAACATCATTAATACCATAAAGTAAATAAAAAACAGTACATGAGAAAATTGCTAATTTTGCTTATAAATAAACGTACGGATCTGAGCGATTTCTTTTGGAGTCAGCAGCAGCTAGATCACGGCATCCCACGACTTTAACCTCCAAACACGCTAGCTTGTAATTGTACTGCAGGCCGAATTCTACTTGGCCCTTTACGCTAATTAATGGTTTAACATCGTGAAAAATGCTACCCATGGAATCGCTTCGATTCTGAATGCGAAGAACAAAAATGACGTAACCATTAATATACAATTTATCAAATCAAAGTTACGTACCAACAAGCCAGTACATTCAGAGTAAGTACCTTCAAAATTGCAGGATCTTGAGTAAGAACAGGAGTAGATTGACTCAAAATGGCTGGACTAGCTTTTTCTTCGGTATCAATACGCTTTGCCTTCATACTAGGCTGAAATCCTGGAGGTCGGTATCTAGCAGACTTAACAGGTCCACTGATACTGATCGGATAAGTTTCCGTCCCAGGTTGCTCATTCTTTCCGGTCATTACCAAACTGTGAGCACGGGAAATGGCAGGATTGTTTGGTTGATTCAGTCTAGGTAGGGAGTTGCACAAATTGGTCATTCTAGGCAAAGATGAACTAGGCTCCTCTTCTTCCCTATTTTCTTCGATAGGCTGCGAAGTTGTAAGATGGTGGAGGGATGAAGAACGTAGCATTGACCTGTGAATAACAAATGCATAATTAATTTTCTACAAACAAATTTAAAACATCTCTCAAGCCTAATTCTGCAAAACCGGTAGAATAGAATAGATTACATGGAATACAGTACTCTTACTCTTAGCATTCAGTATTAAAGATTGAATTTAAGATAACTTACTTGTCTGGGCCATAATCCGAGCTCGAAATGGAGTCTGTTGAGCCAACACTTTGTCGCTTTGCAGCAAGAGCCGACTCAAAACTTCCCTTCCAGCTAAATCTGTCTTCATTCAAGTCAGAGCTGACACTGGGAGCACATTTTATTGTTACGTTATCATCGTTATTATCATCTTCCAAGTTTCCTTCATCTTTCATCCACATATTTAGCCTATTTCCAATATGATGCATGACTTTGGCTAACAATGCAGGACTACTTTTGGGGGAACCAGGAATTGTTCCATCCGGCTGGACTTGCATTGTCGATTGAAGGTTTTCCAACAGGTTTGGATCATCAATATCCAAATCGCCAAGGTCTCCTAGATCACTAAGATCCACCGGGGTGCTTCCTGACGAGTTCACAACCTTGATGAATTTATAAACATCATCGACATCACTCTCCTCTGAACTGAGGTACTCCACAATGTTTTTCAAATTGTCCGTTTTCATAAGCCGTATCAGCTCATTCTCCAAGTAGACTAGTTGCTTATCCTTGATTTTACTACCGGTGTCTCCTTCGGATCCCTGAGAGTCTCTGCTAGTACCAGGTTGAGCGGGGTTGGTGCTACCGGCTTCGGCCTTTGACTTTATCAGATTTTTTATAAGCTGCCGCAACTTTGACATCATTATGTTAACCTCTTCATCCGAACTCCATGTAAAACTATTGCTCCTATTCACCTTTATCACAGGTTTGTCATTACCGGACGTATTGGGTGACGTTTTTGAAGTAAACTCAGAATCAGACCTTTTCATTGCTTTCGGGCTTTTATTTTCGAACATTGAAGATACGTCTACGGATTTTTCAATATTTTCTCCAGTCATTCCGGAACCACTGTGGTTGGATGCAGTGGACGCATTGTCATTATTAATGCTCCCTTCACTCCCCGATTTTTTTGTTTTCCTCGCCGTCTTTTTAATTGTGTCAAAGCCATCTTGTCCAAAACCAAAACTATCCTCTTCGTCAGAAACCTTGTCCCCAAATTCTTCGTCAAAATCTGCGGACCGGCGGTGGTGTTTCAGAACTTTCTTCCGCTTTTCCAACACACTGTTATCCGAATCAGATTCTGATCCAACGGAATCTGAGTCTGCATGATGATGATGTTGGCTGATGATTGTGTTATTCATAGGATTCATCATGGTTTGTGGACCCCCCAGATTATAAAAATATTTTTCCAGTCTGGTGGATGCCAATTCTGCTGGATCCAACAACCCCTCCGTTCCATTGTCAAAATCATCCTCCTGAAGGGAGAAACTGGACTCACTGAAAGTATCCGAAAACTCGGATTCTTCGTGTGGCAAACTATTGCTATGCTTGCCAGAGTTGGGGTCTGTGTAAATGCCAAAATTAAAATATTTTTCAAGTTCATTAGCGTTGCTCTCTGATTGACTCAGCGACTGATTCTTTTGACCCGTTCCGATCCCACTTGTGGAGGGTTGATAAAAGTGTCCACTATTTTCAGCCTCTGATTCTTCACACGACTCCTCTACAATACGTATGCAAAGTAAGATCTAAAGGTGGAGGAAGCTTCTTTGCTGCTTCTTCAAAAGAAGCGTCATCCTCATCCTCAAATAATATCTCCTCCACCCAACTGTCTTCGTCTGACGTAACATCAAAATTATCAATTACTCCAGGAGGAGTAGGCGACTCGGTCTCGGGTTCCGGTGTTACATCTCTGTCAGACTTATCTGCATCTGCGCCATCAGGCGACGACCTGGACAGGAATTTGGTTCAGCACATTTTGTAAAATCTTTTCCTTGCTGATAGTACCCTTTCTAGAAGTGGAACCGTGTTTCTTTTTCCCGTTACCCACTTCCCCTCCATCATGGTCTTCCATTTTCTTATCTTTTGCATCCAGCACTCCAGCAGACATATCACTGGAACTACTCGACGCCACTTTAGCCACCACTACTTTCTCTGTATTTTCTGACAACACTCTTTTGTCCTTTTCCGAACACGACTGGTCTGGAACTTCTTGTTCCTGACCTTCCGGACTTTCCCTCCTTTGGTGAAGGGATTTATTCGCACTGTTTTGAACGTAAAGCCGATTTCCATTCACCACCTTCTTTTCCTGGTGCATCACCATCTCTTCTTCTGCTGAAATATGGTGATGTTGAGAGATGACCACCTGGTCTGAACCTCCTTCTGGAATGTCTGTCAACGTTTCATTAGATTTTCCCAACTCTTCCGATGAATCAACCGTGGATGACGAAGAACTGCTGCTGACATCATTGTTTTTATCAAACTTTCGTTTTGAGCCAACTTTGACGTTTGAGTCGTGGTTGTTTACACCATCATCCGCTCCACCACCACCACCACCACTACCACTGGATGTTGACAATTTATTATTGCTATCAGTCGATGACTTTTTTATTCCAATGATAAGATCCGTGCTTACTTTATTCACCTTGGAGGCATTTGTAGCCCACATTCACTGTTCCACTACTAGATATCTTGCTATTATTGTCTAACCGCCCCTGTATCACCACTGCATGATCACTACTTGATGGTGTTGTTGCGCAATTTCCGTTGTCCTCGCCGCCATCGTCATCATGATGATCATAATCACCACCACCAACTGTAATGTTGTTTATCTGTATTTCCGGGTCTAGATAACTGGGATTTGTGAAGAATGCCGATGAAATGGGCTCATGATCTGCTGGACTGCCATCAAAGGATAATAATTCGTCACCGAGCTGCTTCTTAATTGACGGATTTCCACGGAAGATCACTGTATTTGTACTTTCAGATTGCCAATCTGATGAATTATCATCACTTGTCTTTTCTGTGTCATTATCACCACCACTGCTGCTCTCATTGGCACTCACACTACTTCCCACCTCCAACAAATTGTCCACCAGTTTTGTTTGGATTTCTGGCTCTATCAGCTTGTCAATGACGACGCTACTCTGGTCGTCGAGAGAGTCGTCCGACGACGAGCTGTCCAAGTCGAGGAGGGTTGGTTGTTGTATCAAGCTTAGCCCGGAAGACTGGAGATGGTCGCTGGATAGGGTGCGTTGTTGTTGTCTAGTGATAATACTAGCTGGAGGAGGTAGGTCAAAGGGAGTCGATAATCCGCTTGGGATGTTTGCCACATTATGTAAATTGTTTGAGACGATTCCAACGTCCCCACTGATCTCAACGGTGGTTATATTCTTTCGCCCAGGTGCTCTTGGACTATTATTATTCGCCACTTTATTGAGGACATCAGAGACAACGTGGGAGAGCTCTTCATCGTCCTCGAGGTCATCGGAATTTAGCAGCACCCGACTTTTAAATTTACCATAGTTGGCCGTGTCACCAGCAGCAGATGAAGGAGCAGATGATGGTGGGACAGCTGCTGGATGTTGTTGTGGAGGGAGTATGGACATTCCCACAGGACCAGAATCAGGGTACAAAAGAGGGCTGCTACAATCTGTATCTGAATCCCTGCTCGTGCTGCTCGGCAGAGATTCTGATTCTGGCACTGTTCTTTGTCTCCGGTTTGCTGGTGAGTCCGAGTTTCTTGTTTGCCTCGTGTTCAACAGGTGGCTTGAGTCTTCCTCACTGTCGCCCCTACCACCACCACCACCACCACCGGCTGGAGGTTTCCCAGTTTGAAATTTGGGCACTACACGACCACCACCACCACCCCGACCGAGTTGCTTCTTGCTTCGAAATCTTGGACTAGGGCTGGGACTCTTGCCACTGCTCTGAACTTCAGACTCACTCAGAAAACCTTGGTCGTTTGCACACTGCGTTTCCAGAGAGTTTGGTTGCTCATTTGGAGGACAAGGACAGTAAGCTGGCTCATCAGAGGCGTTTTTGAGTTGGTCATTATTATTATCACCACCACCACTCTCGATCCCAGGGATTTTGAAGTCTTTAGGGTGTTGAGTTAAAATCCTTTGCTGTTTTTTCACCACTTCCAATCTCTGCAACCTTTCAACATCTTTGGTCTGGTTGGTGGTGGTCACGGTGTTATGATTCTTCCTATTCGTGCTAGGAATACTACAAGGGTTCTTCTTGTTGCTGTTACTACTCGCCCATGAAGTTCGTGCCTGCTCTTGTTGCAAATGTAGTGCTCCTCCTGCTCCTGCTGAAGACGACTCCTCTGAGCTGTTCAAGTTATTTTTTAGATTCAACAACTCGTTTGCCTCATCCTCCCCTCCGTCTGCATTATTAGGAGGATCACTAGATGTTGTAACGTGGTTAGGAGTAGCATCCTTAAGGTGCTTTACATTTGCACTTGTACCATGTCGAAGGCCCGCTTCTCTTATTTCGTTAGTAGGTTCGTCTAGCAGAGGCACTACTGGTGCTAATTGTTGTTGATGCCCACGGCCTGTTGTTATTGTAGTCGTAGTTAGGTCAGTCAACCTACCTTCATCATTCTTTTTTGAGATTGTAACAGTACTGTTACAAGGAGCACCAGCACCACCAGTACTGTTCTCGGCCGTGGTTGTTGAAGCAATTCTTCCTTCTGGTGTAGCAATCCTAAGGAAATCTTTAGCATCGTGAGGATTAGTATCATGATGAGCAATACCAGCACCAGCACCACCAGAAGAGCTTGTTGTAACCCTTTCATTACTACGTGATTCAGCAACATTATTATTATTATTCATCATACTCGTGTTCGTGTTACTCGTGGTTGTTGAGATGCATGTATTGGTATGCACATCCTTTTGCAAGGTGTCTTCATCATGATCACCATCATCATCAACATCAACATTCCTTTCGTGTTCACAACCACGACCACGTTCAGCAGCAGCAATACCTTCATTCTCATAATGTCTACTACCCCTGCCACTCAGCTTCTTATCATGGTAAGGAACAAATGGCTGCTGCGATTGAGGTGGCTCGGGCTTCTCCACCTGATTCTGATTCTTGTGATGTTGGCGAGCCTTCCCTGCGTGCTGTGGATAATGTTGGGTCTGCGACGACGACAATCCTTTCATTTCATGAGAAGGATGATGATGATGATGACTGACGTCTTCAGACAACTTCAGCGGCTTACTACTACGCTGTAGCTGCTGCTGCTCACTCGAGGAATCCTTATGTATGCCAATTGCAGCTCCCATCATACTTGTACTAGTCGCTGCATTAGTATCTCCTTGACTTATTGCGTTATTCGCTGAAAATTCCTGTAGTGATGGTGGTGGTGGTGGGTGAGGCTCTTTGAATAATGCAGGGGACGCTGCTGTGTGTTTGACAGTTTCTTTTGATTTTGATAATGACGACGAGTACGACGACGTTGATGACGTCGGCCCAGTAATGGAAGGGCTTGTGGGATTGGCGCTGGGAATCGAGGTTTGTGATTTTCCATGATGAGAATTGATTAGCCGTCTTGAATTGGGTGAGCGATAGGTTGGGATACCTACAACAACCATTTTTGGCTCTGCAACACATTTCCCTTTTCGTGCCGAGCTGCTTTTATCTCCCACTGAATCTGAATAAAATTGAGAATAGTCAATATTACTATTTCCTTTCGTCGTGGTCTCATTACTAGTAGCAAAGGGAGCGTAAGATGCACCATCTGCAGAAGTAACAATACTTGTAGTAGTAATTGGTTTTTTACGATGCGTATCAATGAGATGCCTACCAGAGCCTGACGAAGGTGGAATGCCCAAGGGCTTATTAAAGTTGCTGGTGCTGCGTGGCGGTGTTGGGTAAAATACAAAATCCGCTTCGCCATCCTCATCCTCGCCAAAGTCACTATCGTCAAATGATTTAAATGCGAAAGGACCATCGTCCTCGTCATCGTCACCATCTTCATTTACATTATCGGAGTCTTCATCTTCATTCAAACTATCGCACCTTTCACCGTCTTCATGCTCAAGAGCGCCGGCACCGGTAGCCGCAAACTCTTGTAGTCTGTCAGGCAAGGTCTGATTGTGAAATAGTTCGTAGGACTCTTGCAAATTCGATGTAAAGGAGCTAGAGGATGAAGACGTTGTGCTTGGAGTGATTTGATCAGTTTCTAGCTGAAAGGAGCTGGGAATTGGTATGCCGTGTAGGCTCTTCTCCTCCTTTTCAACCTGTAGCGACATGAAACCCTCTTCGCCATCCAGGTTATCAAGATAGCCATCCATTCTTCTTGAGATACCGCTTTTCGCCGTGGTAGTCGTCGTAGATGATAAATGGGGTAACGATCCTTTCTGATGTTTATGCAAATGCTTTCTCAGCCGTCCTGCCGAAGTTGTAAATTTCACTGTACTACTACTACTACCACTACCACTAGAACCACCACCACCATCTCCTAGTTTTCCACCTTTTCTCACGTCGCCTCTTGGGGACTCTCCTGCAACCTTTGTGGAATGGACTGGCTGACTGTTATGCGAACTTGATGTGCTTTTTCCACCCCGTTTTGGACTCTCTCTGGAACTATTTTTGTTGTCCAAGTTGACTGACCCACTTCCCACTCCGTCCTCTGATGTCAAATGGCCCACAGAGATAGTGGGCATACCAGTACCACCACCACCACTAGTAGGTATCTCCTTCTTGCCCTGTTCTACGGCTGAAGATTCCTCCAGCGATTGCTGAACAGGTGGTTGCTGATGCTGAGCCTGTGGTTGCGGACTTATATACGTTATAAACGGAGGAAGACGGGTTATTATTACTGGTATTACTGGGATTTTGATACTGTAGGAAGTTGTTCCCCTTTGTTGAATTACTATTGTTACTTCCTTGCGGCTCACTACCCACTGGATAGTAGACTGTAGGAGGTGAATTCGACGAGTCTTTCTTGCTTTGATTATTACTGGCAACGAGTGCTGCTGCAGCAGCCTTACTTTTGACTTTGGCGATGGCTCTGGCAACAAAACCCTTGTATTTTTTACTCTTCTTTCCACCTTTCCCAGACGATCCTCCAGCAATATTGCTGCTGGCCCCCTTTCTGATGTATTTGTGCTGTTGTTGGTGATAAGAATGATAAAGGACGGGAAGATATGAGCTTGCATGAATGTAGTGCTGTTGCCTCGCCTTATTACCACTACTGGAGCCGTGCCGGTGCATATAATTTCCAGAATTTGGCTTGATACTGTTGCTCCCTGTGTTATTAGCTGAAGGTCCAACAAGAGAAGAAGAGCCTGAATTAATGCCCATGTTGGTATTATTCACAGTTGAGGATTGCGGTGGTGGTGCTGCTGTCCCAGAAACTTGCTGATTCATTTGTTGTTGCTGTTGTAATAATAATTTACGTTGTTCTGACTCAATTTCCATTGCGATAACGTGAGGCTCAAACCTCACTGCTTTGTGTAAATTACCACCACCACCCAACTTATTTGTGTCTGTGGTGGCTAGCGCAGACTTCTTGTTGATTTGCTGAGAAGGGGATAAATGGTCGGGGGGAGTGTGCATGGCTACTACTCCAACTCCCTTTGTTGTCTTCCCAGACTCGGATGATGAGAAATATCTGCCAGTAGAAGAGGTCTGTTGCTGCTGCTGCTGTTGTTGCTGAGAATCAAACTGGAGTGCAGATGACAACGGAGAGCGCGATGGCAGAGTGGGCGAATTAGAGATCATGAAATTGACTCCAGGGCTGTCTGCATTAGAGTAATTAGGTGTAACTGAAGTTGTTGATGGTTGACTAATGTGATTTGCAACACTTGACGTTTCTCTCGCTCCGTCTCCGATCCCACCGCCGCCACTCATTCCAATGCAGCCTTGTTGTTGATAATGTGCATGGTGCTGGTGTTGATCAGCCTTTATTGAAGTCTCCTTGGCCAAACCAAATTTACTATTATTGGTTGGCAATGGCAAAGTGGAACTGGCACTGCCTTTGAGACTAGTCGTACTTCCTAATGAAATTGGATTAGCAGTGGATTTGTTAGACGCATTTGTTTTCCGTGAAGTATCTAGTTCATTGCGGAGTATTGGTATTGCCGATGATATGCCAATGATGATTCTGGTGTGGTTGGGTGTAGTGATCCGGCTCATTTAATAAACGAGTTGAAGCCATGCTGCTGCTGCTCGTGGCAGAAGGGGAAGATATAGGTGCAAGTTTTTTGCTCCCGTAAGTATTTGTCCCTGGTCCAATAAGCTTAGAAGTAGTACTAGTGTTGTTTGAACTCATTTCGTCTCCATTTATTTTTGGAGAGCAAAGAATCACGTTTTGTGAGCTTGGAGCTGCTGGCTGTTGTTGAGATAGAGTGTCCTGCTGAAGTTTCGCTTTCCGTTTCAAGTCTTGGGGAAGGTATGGGCGCAGTAGTGGCAGAAGAGGAATGGTGTACTATTTGTTGTGGTTGAAGTAGATCACTTGTTGTAACATGAATAGATTTACCACTAATAGTGTTCCCACTTGCATTTCTCCCATTTGCATAGCTCCTGTCAAGTTGATCTATTGAAAACACGGTGTCATGATGATGTCGCCCCTTACTGATATATGGTTGGGAATCCGAATAATCTATTTCCATCGGGTGATGAGTCTGAGGAGGCGCATTATTTTCAGCAGTACTGCTGGATCTTCCGATACTTAGTACAGACTTCAACTTTGATTTTGACGAAGGTCGGATTCTGTCTAGGCTTCGAGTTTTCTGATAAAATATATCCCGTTCGATTTCCATCTCCACTTCGGAGATGGAAGGACCGGTGGAATCTGTTGATTTGCTGGGTCCATGTTTGTCGGTAGATCCTCCTAAAGACGGCGAATTGTCTGAATTAATACTAGCCGGTGCAATGGTCATCTTTTTGTTTTGTCGGATATAGGGATGTGGGAGTGTAGCACTGGATCCGGGTCCTGTCAATGTTACCATTTTAATTGGCACTAATCTTTCAGCACCACCACCATTACCTGTGGTATGCTGTTTTGGCACGTCGAATTGGCCAGATGGCGAGGGAGTGGGATGAAAGAATACATCGAGTTTCTCAACGTTTGGATAACCTCTGCTGCTGGGAATGTCAGAGGAATTGTTACGAAGATTATAATTTGGCAAAGTTTCAGCAGGCTGTTTGGTCGAGCTCGCTAGTCTATCCATCCCATCCTCTCCTTTTTTGTTTCTGTGAGTTGCTCCACGTGGGAAAGTGGAACATTGACGGAGATAATTGTCAGTTGACTCTTGCTGAAAACCGGATGATCCACCTTTGAATTCTGATTTCATTGTGTTCCCACTATCTTTATATCTAACCTCGGTCTCGCGTTGCGGTGAATTGGAAATGCGAGTCGAACTCGGCGGATATCTTCTCTTCGGTAAAGTATTGCTGCTGTGTGTTTTTATGAAATTCTCAATAACCACATCACTTCCGTCCTCAAACTCCGACCGAAAAAAGCCACTACTTGGCCCGGTGGTAGCACCACCACCACTGCTAATCCCGTCACGGTCTTGTTTACTCTCCCATACATTATACAGGGAAGACGCTTGGCCTTTATTGCTGCTGCTACTGGTCCGAAAATTTGGCAGGGGTTTGGTTCCGGCAGATACAGAATTGAGGTCAACCGTGGTAGACGATCTGTCGGGATAGTGATGGCTGGGGTGGATATTCTGAGCAGCTGCTGTATCCCGTTTGCTCCCACTGGGAGTGATTGTACCACCAACGTTGTGAACTTGTTGTGGGTGGTAATGATGATAATATGGATACGGGCGAGAGGACGAGATCTCCTTGTAAGACTGCGACCTCTCAATTCTATTCTTTGAAGGGAATGATGATGATGTAGAGAACGGAAAATTGTGAGTGGTTGAGAAATGGTGGTCGTTGTCATCCTTCACTATTGGCACTCTTGTCACATTCTTTTCCCTACTGCTGCTTCCGCTCTCGTAGGACCTAGAGATCTCCTGCTGCTGCTGCTGCTGCTGATAATCTTGAGAACTGCTTTTCCCCAATAGCAATTCACTTTTCCGGGATGGATACTTTAAGGATGAATATTTTTCAATATTCATGGACCCATCTCCGTCCTCTCTCTCAATCCGAATGTATCGTTCCCTCGGTAAACTATTGAACTTGAGAGGGGTCGACGAGGAAAAGCTGAGGGAGATGGGGGAGCTGTTGGTGAAAATGGCACTGGTTCCAGTCGTCTTTGACTTTGTATGTTCTAAATTTGTTTTACTCTTGCTATCATGATGACTCGACTGAGAGACTGCTGAAGCAGTTGGAAAAGTACTTGTCGCTCCGACTTCCCCTTGTTGGGGCTCATTTCCCGGCTCAATATTTTCCTTCATGAGAACGCAATACGTTCTCAACGGCGAAAATAACTTCCGTCCGTCATAAGCATTTAGGCTAACGGATCGTTTACTATTTCTGAATTTTCTCTCTGGTTTTGGCGGCGCCTCAGTCATCATTTCGTCGTGTCTTCGGCGATAAACATATTCGCTGGCTGGCAAGTACGGGTTTGTCGTTGAAGAGATTGTGGCATAATGATAGGAGGACCATGCCGTTTGGATTTGTTTCAATATTGCTGTGCCTTCGGTGAGCGGCGGCACTGTGAGAGGATGAATGGACTCCATAACTCCTCTTCTCCTTTTCGCTGTATTTCCCCGTCTCATTTATTTCAGTGTCGGAGAGTGAAGAGAACTGATTCATTTTGAGGGAGCAATCGTAATCCATTGTTTCCCCAAGACTGCGCTCACAGCTTGACCGGTTTGAGTCTGTTCGGAAGGCTACAAGTGTTGACGTTGAGGACTTGGGTTGTCCTTGAACTCCAGCCTTCTTCTGTGAACGCTCTGCAATGCTGTTGGATACTGCTGATTTTCTGGGATTTCGGGGTGTTGAGCTGGGGTCTGATGACGAGTTTTCAATTTCATAGTCGTAATAGTCCCAAAATGTCTCTTCAATAAAGTTTATTGATGCCGCGGGGGATGGTGGGTTAACCTGGGATGGATTGTAATGGGTGTAAAGTCGTCTGGAAAGAGCGGTGTCGCTTGATATCTGTAATTCCAAAAATACAAAGGTAATCAGAATATTTAGCAGCTTTATATAAGATTTGAAGATTTGGTATTTAAATGTGTAAAATAATATGGTTAATTTAAGATCTAGCTCTTTTACCAAGAAGACTTCCTCAACCCAACCTATCTCATTAAGGTATGATTCATTCACCACATTCGATCACATGTCGATTTTACTCTCTCAACCATTCCAAAATTCCAATCCAAGACTAATATACGTATGCATATTAGCCGGATAATAGAGACATGAGTTATACTCCACGCAACACGATGGACAAGAAGATATAACTCACTTCAGTAACTACTCACACACACGCCTTTAATCTGCCATATTCTTTCTTCATGTGCTCAGCTATCGCAAATATTTCTCCAGCAAGTTCAAGTCCAGCCAGAAAGTCACGTTTTTGATTAAAACAAGTCTGGATCAGGAGGATATACGTATATATATACGTACGTTTATTACAGTGCTATAAAGCATGTAATAAATGACGTAGAATGTCGCAGTACGAAATTCACACATGCACAAAATATCACAAGCACACACCAGAAAGAAAGAAAATGCAAACCGCAAGAGTAGTAGTATAATTCCTGCAAAAATCCTTCATCCCACCCAGCCACCATCCATTCGCCAACTGAATGAAATATTCTCTGTACCAGACTTAAGAAAAGCAAGACATCTTTTCGTTTTCAACTCATCATCTCCGCATGTTATTACATATTTTTCCCCTTTACGTCGTCCCTCTTGTAATATGGAGTATGGATGGAGCCTATTATAGGGTTTCGTTCTTGAGTAATCTCCACAAAATCTCAGAAATAATCACTAACAAAACAAACCCATTCATATACACACACAGTTGATCATTCCCGTCATCTCTTGATGTGATGTGGCCGAGAGTGATACACAAGGAATATGGGAGAACATGGGATAGAGAAAAAAAGGAAGATAAGAATTTGTGGGGGGATGTCCTTATATATCAACAGGAGAAACACTTAACTGCATCTTAAAGCGTCCATCAACGAGTCCAAATAAGTAAATATGAGTTATGTTTAATAAGGTTCTCTTCCACAAATAGCAAACCTAGTGGTATTGCTAACCCATCATAGACTCAATATAAGGCTTCACATCAGCCAACGAAACGACCTCATCATCACCACCACACATTCAGCCAGGTATATTATATACCCCTAAAAGTATAGGATACAGTAGAGCATCATTAAAAATCGTAAAACAGCCAAAAGCCAAACATCATGACTGGACACAAACAACAAGTGTACATTAGCCCAAAAGAAAGCATTAAATCAACCCTGAGCCAAAAGTTTGGCGTAAAGTGCCATTTTCCTCTGTGAATAGACCTCATTGCGTTTGTCGCCAGTCGTCAGGTTAGGTTAGGGGAACGTTTGTTACATTACAAGTAAGTCGGGGAGTGCATTTGGTAGCCTGTCTCTAAATAGTACCTGACAAGAGAGTGTTTTATTTAACACATGCAATAATACATTTATGATCAACTTCAAAAACTAAAAATAATTATATTTGCATACAAAACCCTATCTTCATTATTATTTTCCTGTGGGATCCCCACAAGCCACAAATAAAGAACACTATAATAACATGGCACATAAGTGAACAGGATGTCAATAAAGTGGCTTGCAAAAAACTGTGAGATGACAATGACGACAAGGCAGACCATGAGTATTTCAAATGAACAATAACAATGAATTCCCATCATCATCCCGACTTCAACAGCGCCATGTCATTTGTGTTCTGTATGTCTCTCTCTCTCTCTTGCAGACATGCTTGAAACGTGTGACATGCACTTGGAGTCTACCTACAACTAACCATACACCGCAATTTCTTTCGTTTTTCTTTTGTTTGTCTTTTGCAGTTTATGTCAATTCCAATTGTTCATTTTCCCGTGAAGCCAACCCATCTGAACAGAAAATTGCCGTGGATAATGGCACACCTATTATGTCCATTTGGAACTATACAGTTAATGTGTAGTTTGCTTGCAGAAATGTGTCCTTAAGGATGTATCAGAATGTGAGCTCGAGCTCACGCTGTGCACCCACAATTGAAAATACTAGGAAATCACCCAAGTCGATTTGGGTACCCTGGCGGATATTTATTGGGAAACCTTACACAGATTCCGGTTACACATTATTTGCAATAGCAGCTCTGTCATGATGTCACCATCGTGTCGTGATCCTTTGCATTTCTTTTGCACTAAACAGTGGAAGGCTCCATAGCTGCTGTCAAGTTCCAATGGTGTTTCAACGACCCCTGAACTGATACCGCCGTCGTTTTGTAGTGTAAATATAGTTTCTCACTTTATAAAATCCTGAATAGCGCAATCAGTATTTCATTGTAGAGTTGAAGGCGACCACAAGTCCATTGGGTGTTGACACATACCGCATACTAAATTACTCGTGCGTACAGTTTAAAAGTCAGTTATCGCACAGGCCATTGTTAATTTAATTATTAGTAAGTTGTCAGAGGTGCTAATTACTCTCACTGGCGTGCGAAATGAGTCACAGAGTAAAATTGAGAGTCTTCAGTCGTAGTCGTGCCGCGCCATAATTATTTCTATTATGTATTTTCTCACATTCTCTGGCATTTCAAGAATTTTCTAAATATTTATCAGCAATGTATTTCATAAAATTTTATGCATGTCAAAGATTGCATACCAAATGAGTTTATTTCAAAAGATAAACATTGTTTATGAAGGTAAACAGTTTATTTTGTTGGGAATCAAGTTGATTTTTGAAAAAATTAGTTTGCTTTTATCAGAAGTAATTATCCGACGACGATTTCAAACGTCATGTCAAGACTTGGAGTTACAAATGTGTGACACTGAATACAAATCACTGCTGCTAGGCGGTACTCCAACCAACACAAATCATCTCTGTCAGTTGTAAATTCACCGGTTTGACTTATAAGTCATATGCACCTATCTTTAATCATCTCGTTTGCCTAATATATATCTTTTGAATTAAAAACTTCCATAACCAGGCCTGGGACGGTATATTAAAAAATAACTTTTCACGTCATAAAGACACAACTTACTACAATATCGAACAATAATTATATTACGCTCACCTTGTCATTAGAGGAGCTTTGCGGCTCTCTTGAGCCATGAGTGAGGACCGATACACACACAATACAAGATGTGCACTTGACACAACCAATAATCAGTAACAACTAGTAATTCCACACGTCTAATTTTAGATTACATCCCCCTCCTGTTAATGAGCCATGTTAAAGTGGTAGCTCAAGACCTATATTTTAGGCACATCATTCACAGCAAAAAAAAAATCACAATCATCCAGAGAACCTCCTCTCCACCAACTCTTGACGACTGATAACTCCAAATCGAATAAACATGTCATGAGCAAGCGTGCATCAGTGCAGCTTCGTAGGAAACTCAATTGAAAAAGGAATTGACTGTGAAAAAAATGCGTAGTGTCACGTATCGTATCGTGGGCCCAAGACGAAGTAAGCGTGGTTAAATTGATCCATATAAAAATTTGCAAATAATTTTACAAGGTAATTTGAGAACTTTTTTTCGTATAATCGTTTGCCACAAAGTAAATAAAAACTTTATGAGAGAAGGGAAGACGGCAATCTTGTGAAAAGTAAACGTGTAACCACTTTTACTATTAACTGGGATGCGGATGATGATGTGCTGCTACTACAGAGGAGAAGCAAGTTAATAGATCATAATACGTATTAAAGGTGGATGGATATGCCTGGTTGGCACAAAAGTACGTCTTACAATTGATGATCATATAAGCATGAACTCCATACTATTACTACAGAATACTACTCATTTACAATAACAACTTTTGCTTGTCTGTTAATCTAAAATGAACTTTTTGAAGATTCTCCTTCCACTTTGCGCTAGTTGAGGCTGTTTAGTTTGTACACAGAATACGCAAAGTAATATTATGTGACATAAAGAAGGCGGTTATTGTGGGCGGCTTAATGTCAGCACGCCCAAGTAACTAACATGTTGTTTGGAAATATACTTTTTTTCATCAGTATTCAATCCATATGTACAAAATATCCTATTAGTATATATGCACACATAATATGAACAACGAAATTCTAAGGTCGTGCCATTTAATATACATAATAATATAACACAAGCTGGTCTGGGTTTTTTCATAGGTGTATTATATTATTATTGTAGATAGAGCTACCTTCTCTGTTGCAATTTTTATACTAACACGACGCACGTAATATACGTATATTATCTAATCACGTCTAACTAGTCTGGTAAACATTGCGGATTCTGGGTACACAATACGAAGTATGAAAGAGAGAAGAAGAAAAAAATGTCGAAAAATCGCAAAATGTTTTTCTAATATACGGGTAAGTATCTATCGCATGGAGAATATCCTAGCAGACAGAAATCCAATGGAGCCTGTCGGCACGATATACATCACCATCACCTCTCTGAAAACTTTTCATTATGGACACTTAACTCGTTATACGGCCGCATTTGTTTGTGTGAGCCACGCACATGAATAGGAGACTCATTACTCGAACCGATTTCATGGATCAAAGCCTATATTCATACATACTTTCTTATCAAATGGAACGTTATGGTTGTTTTAATGGCAATGGACTGTGTGTTGATCCCTGAAGACGAAACAAAAGTCTGCATTAGATAGAACATAACCCAGAAGGGTTTTCCTTTCTTTGACCAGAGCAGAAAGTAATAATGAAACGAAATGTAATGTGACATGATTACTAGTTCGTGCAGGAGTCTATTGTAGATTGTGCAGTACAATCTGTTCATGTCTTGCACTCAAGTAAACCTGTCAAATCAAGCCTGTAAAAGTTGCTATGAAATGCAGAAATGTGGAGATAATGTGCATTAATCATTTTCATTTTAAATGAATTCAAGGTTTCCTCATGCCATCATGGTACATGGTATGTACTTTTTACCATCATGCAATAACATGTGACGTGATATGCTAGTGGTAAGAAACGGGCTTTGGTGAGCGTGGTAAAGGAGGAGAAGGAACTGGCTGAGGAGGCTACAATAAAATAATAAATATTAAGCAATCCAGAATGCCAAAAAGATTTTTATACAAAGGTAAAATCCAACATATTTGTTAGGAGGATGGATGGGATACCTATAAAATGTGAGTGAACTGCACAGAAGCAAATGGACTTATTAGTATTCATCAAGAGGAACACTAAAGTGTAAAAGAAATGGGAAAAATACACTTTGGAAGGAGCGTGCAAATCTTTTCTTGAAATATTTTCAGTAATTAATTTTTTCATAAGTCACGGCACACACGATGCCACTGCGAGGAAACAAGATGTTCCAAAGTGACCTCCACGTGAACAAGTAAAATGTTTTAAAAGTTGTTCTGACGTTTTGTTGCGCAATGGATAATTATTCCGAATGGCTTAAATGAAACAATTATTTTGAGGGCGCAATAAGAGCTGCTATTGTAGTGTAGTACCTGTCTAATTTTAACTTGGATACATAGCATACAGAGAGAGAGATGCAGATGGAAGGAGGAAAGGAAATTAAACTAGCTGAGTGTAACAAATGTAGATTATTATCTGGTCGATAATCAATCGATCGTTATCCTGCATGTTATCACCAACGCAGTCGACATCCGCACAATTTGTTACTGTCACACATACCATATTTGCAGAGAGACCATTTAGCTGAAAGGATCCATAACTAACTCGAGCTCATTTTATTACGACCGTGACCCTTAATTTACAACAAGGCATGCCCTTAAGACACATCTTTCTAATTTTACCTGCTTATTTACACCTCCTATCAGATAATAAAGTATGAGTAGTGCTGCACATGGACCAATACGGAAAACAAATATTCGACACAGCAGAATGACTCAACAACAACTATACCTTGGGATTATTGAATTTAAGACAAATATCGATATACGATACAATGTTGTTTGTAACCAATGTGCCTCCAAGCCCCTATGCCATTAGGTACTAAATCTACAGGAAAAAATTTAAAGAAAATGATGATGAACGCATTTAAGGAATGCTGGTTTGACCTGCAGTCTTCCTACATGAATTTCACTGACGATGAGATATATTTTTTATCCATGTGTAGTTCCTAATTCCTAATTAGCATTCTCAATGGCGACAGATAAATCACGAAATTGACCACACCAACAACCACAAAGTGGCAGATATCCTATAAAAAATGCAACCGCAAGCTTTGCATTTTGCTGAGGGGGAGATCAGTATCAACTTTCAGTTTTGAAAAAATGTGAAAAATCGAACCAGACTAAACCAGACTCATCATCTCTTTTAGCTTCTAGAAACATTTAGGTAAATGTTTAGTATCCCTATGATCATTATAAAACCCCATATTTCATCAATTCATTCCATTTGTTCAATCCGACGAGCAGGTTTGGGAAAGTGTAAATACTCGTCATTGGCGTTACGTTACTTTTCCAAGTTTGTCCGTGATAAAAACAACCCATATATATATATTGCGTCGTATCACATTTTTGGTTCAATATTGGCATTCAACTTTGTGGATTTTGCCATTATCTCATGTTTACTTATAGCTCTATTCAGCTGCCAAACCAACCTCCAAAAACCACCTTTAATTTGTACTTTTTGTCTTGTTCCTTCTTCCTTATGGACAACAAAAGAGATGAAAAATGTAGGTAACTCTTGTAGCATCTTGTCGTATAAAGACTGTGCGAGCAATCCAAATCGAGATTAAACAAGTGAACAACCACTCTATACCAGGTAGAGAACGAGCTACATTTATTGAACAAATGTTGTGTCTCTTCGATTTATCAATGTCGATATCTCTCAAGCAAACATTTCATTGTCATAAAACCATACGAGCTAAAGAGCTTCGTGTACATTACTTTTTCCGAGATCGTCTGCTCCCCTCTCTAAATGCACATTTTTTTAAAGTGACCTTTTAGACTCAAACTGCTGATAAGCATAATAAAATGAAAATCAAATTTTTAATGAAATGTGATACTGATACACCTATAGATCTTTAGAACAAGTAGTACATTAAACTATATATGTGCTTTTATATGATGACTTATGCATATCTATCTACTACTTCATGCCATACGGGATGGGAGGATGGGAGCGAAAATAACTTGTATCAAATTACGAAAAAAGTGTTGGGCTACTGTCATATCTCTCTACCAGTGAACTTGAGGTTGTGGAGGTAGAGAGTAGAGAGCAGAGACCAGTCAATGAAACTCAATACACTTCAGGTTCCTTCCAAATGAAATGCTTGTACAAATAGCCACGTCTACGTCTTCAAAAAAATGAAGTATCATAGGGAGCAGCAGGTATTCCTCAAGATAGCCAGAAAAAGAGGTAGTATTTTATAATTTGACGATTAATAAGATTAATTTAATAGATATGAAACTTCGAGTTGGTAGCTTCCTCCAACCTACCCATATCTAACCAGTTGCCTTAAATGTCAATTCAATCAAAGAGTTCAAAGATTACGCGCAATAGGATTGGAGGAATGACGAAGATGTTTCTTTTTTTTCAAGTCGTAACGTATCATTTTTAGGAGCGATGCACAAAAGCTATTATTATGCACTAAATATAACAATAAGTTATTTACGCACAGAGAATTCATTAAGGGCAAAAAAAGTTTTAGATTACAGCTGCGAACATTATGATCCCGTCCTGCCCAAACGTAATAAAAAATAGTATAAATATAACAATAACATTAATTTTTTGGGTAGGTACGGGCCTAACGAAAATGTATAATACTAGAATTTATTACAGGCAGTCAACAATCTATTCTTCCGCCAACTCAGGTCAAGAGACAACTACGTACTTACTACGTACGTACGTGCACATACCGATACAAGATTCAATACTCCTCCTCCGTTTTGTAAACTGAATAGGGAGATAATCTCCATTTAATTGACATTTGCTTCATTTTCATGCACTTTGCATGACACTGCTGTGGGATGAACGAGATATAAACGTTCGGACACACTTTTTATGGTCGATTAGATTACTAGTACTCGCCCAAAAATTTAATGTTCCTACATTTGTAACCTATACCCTAGAATGAGTTGTTTGATGGGAAATATATAAAACTACTCTGATTCAATTTAAAAATTTACATTGCTCCCACACGCCCGTAAAAAACTTTCTAAGTTGAATGGCCAGTGATTCCATAACTGCAGAAAAATCCAATGCATAAAAAAATGGAGTTTCTTTGAAAACGGAATGCACCATCATGCGTCATGTTAGACATGGCTCGAGTGTCTCTAAAGTGTCTATTGAAACAATGCAAATTTGTCGCTTGGTCGTCCTCCTTGTTTTTGTGGGATTCACTTTGGTCAATAATAGGTGGTTCCCAGTTTCTCACTTTGGTTTTGTAATTTCAGTCTTCTTCTCCGGTTTCACCTGTGCAACGTAAATTGCGTGTAGATAGAGTGAAGGCATATATTATACATACCAGATCACTCAAAAATGATCCTTCGTCGCCCAAAGCCTTTCTTCCATATCTGTCAGAGGCAACCGTTTGCATAATTCAAGACATGATTTTTCGACATGACATGTACCATTATGATACACATAATGTTCCTCTATTTTACAATATCATACCACCTGGAAAGCTCGCTCTTGGTAATATGGGGATGGAAACAGTCACTATGATTTCGTTTCTCGTGACGGATTTCATTTCTCATCTCATCTTCACCACCACGAGAGTCAACTGTAAGAAGGGCGTTTTGCAAGATAAAAAAATCACTGTGGGCTTTTTCAATACCATGGGCTGCAAGACAATTATGGTGAGCAACTATCCGAGGCTATTGATCATTACGAATATGGCATACTGATAGCAATGTCCTCGGCACTCAGAAAGAGGAATTGCTATATATCGCCGTCTACGCTCTCATTTGCAATTTCAAAGAGGATTTTGACTTCACGCCTGCTCAGGATTATTATGTTGATGCGGTGCATCGATTATAAAGTATGAACAAAAAAGAAGATGAGCATCCTCCTTCCCATCTGCATGTAATCATTATATGAATGAGCAGATGTAATAAATAATTACTTTTAGGTATACTGCAAGTGGTGTATAGAGTGGTATATCATATGGAGCTAAAAGGAGAATCTCATGAATCATCCATGTTGTTCGCGCAAGGAGGATACGATGATGTAGCAAAGGTTGTGATTATGATTATCTGGATCAAATAATGCATGCAAAAAACGCGTAATAATCATCTTCAAATTACTGTTCGTTAATGCCATTTCGTACGACGTTTTGCAATTTTACATATCTATGCAATCTTGAAAATTAGAATGGACGAGGGACAAAATACTGCATGAAAGGTGAATTAAAAATACGCTAATTCACGCTATATCAAATGGAGCTGGACTGGAGGATTTACTGATTTATGTATATCATTATAACAAGGTTATTTTATCCATAGTGTGCTTTACGATCATGGTGAGATATTTCCGTATACACACACGCTTATTGCTGTTGCTCGGTTCGAGGGGCTTCATGATTTGTCAGTAGATGATCTCAGCAGAAAAGCACAGAATGAAAAGTTTAAAGTTAGTAGTAAAAGCTTACAAACGATGTGTGAATATAAACAATTGCTGGCTTGTTTCAATTGACTTGGAGGATCTGGTGGATGGTGTGTCTTTAGTTATGTTCAAGGTTTCAAGGAGATAAGATAGTGAAACTTAATCCACCCAGTCCGAACCAAAACATCCATTCATTTGGAGAAGTGAGTACATTTAAAATGTCTATACTCTACTTGTCACATGTCACATTTGATGCTTTCTATCAAATTAGAGCAACAGTTAATGGTTTAAAGCACATATTACATATTATCATACAAGTGTTCATAACCTGATTCCGTAAACGTGACTCTTCAAATGACTTTGGTCATGATGTCATGAAGGTTTAAATGATACCGTACATATATTTAAATGACATCATTTATATAAATATTTACAGGGCTTTACAGTGATAAGCTCAAGTCAATTAACTGTAAAACTTACTTTCTTTGTCGAAATCTGAATTGAAGCTTCGCTTTGCCACTTTGTTCGCCAGGCCCAATGCTCTAGCCGCTGTGGAAGGTGATGACGCTGACGGTGCAAATAAAGATAGCCCTCCGGACGAGCTACTCATTCTTGGCAAAGAATGAAATTGACGGGTTGCCGACAGTCCACTGACATTGTCGTCATTGTTAATGCCACGCCTATTCTTCTTGTGATTGATCCCCCCATGTCCAATGTTTGCACTGTTTGCCGAATTAATCCCCTGGTCGCTTCCACCCAGCACTAATTTGTTGCCATTACTTCCTCCGCCACAGTCGTCCACACATGATAGATGACCTGTGCTGACACTGCATCCACCTCCAGAATTACCACCAGCACTGCCATCGGTCACCTCTCCATCCTCAGGGTATAAAACTGTGTAGGATTTCAAAATGGGCGAGTTCGTCTGCGCTCGCTGCGGATCTGCATCAGAAAAGTGGTTAAATGCAATGAAAGGTAATTGGAGGCGGTAAAATGGTAAAGGAATCGTAAAGCATTATTGCCAAGACGGACATTATCATTCGCTAAAACTGGGATTTCCATTTTGAATACGTCCATATTATTGTATATTGCCTACAGCCCGTCATTCACTGTTAGTTAAGCAATTGAAAGCACTCCAACTTGGTCATTTTACGCTTTTAACTATAAAAACAGCCACAACCATCATTCTCTAAATGGCTTGAAACGATAATCTCCACTTCATTGTTATTGCCTACGGAAAATGTGCGCGATATTTTCAACAGATTAGCTAAAACAGTCGCAAACCAGACCACATGCATGGACAGTCAGGAACTGCGTAACTATACTACTACTGCTCTGAAAGTCAAATACATATAGTTAAATTCCTAATGTTATACTTTTTGTGACGCTCTTTTAGGTTATCGTGGGCGTTCTTTGTTTTTCTGTTATTTTTTAAAAAACGCAGCGTAGTAGTAGCATTATGGAGTGCAAGTAGTGATCTGGGTGGCATTGAGTTACAAGATGACAATGAATGAAATATAAACATGATGTGCTAAAAAAAGAGGAAAATTAATGGCTAACATCATTCCTAATGCATCTCCCTCGACAAATATAGCAATGCTGGTGGGAAAGTTAAAAGGTGATAATATGTTAAGTTGTCAGAAAAAAAGTGCAAAAAGAGTGAACACCAAGAATTCGTAATATGTCTTCTTCCTAGAGTTTTGGATATCGTATAAAAATCATCGAGAGAAATACAAACATACTTGAAATCGACCAGGAGCGACGTATCGAGCGTGAATCCCTTCCTAGACTTTTGGTTGTTTTCGCCAAGTCGTCTGAAGGCCTGGAACAAGAGAGAAACCAAAATAGATGAGAAATGATTTATTCTATAAAAAAATGTTACGAGATTTAGATTATAGGGTTACTTTAGTCGTAAATTATGCACATTTGAAGGACAATGCTAATATCTGCAGTGAGCTAAACTTGACAAATTGTAAACGCGTAATGTGTGGATTTGAATTATCGTACGTGTTGTTGCTAAATACGTAAGGCTGATCTAGTTTTTTTTTCATCTGCCAATATAAAAAGTTATTTATTCTAGAAAATGCATGCAGACCATGTTCGCAGTGGAAAGAAAGACATCAATTTTTTTGACAGACTGACAAGTGACAACATGGAAATTACCCGTTTGAAGTATTTTGCCAGCCCAAGTCCTAAATATAAACAGGTGCGGAATGTTTTTATTTTAATTTTTAGAATACGTGGGTGGCAGCATACGTTAGGTTGCTTGATTCGATAAAAATCTACATAATGAAGGATAACAATCTTGGCTAATGATGTCCTAATTTCGCCAAACAATCAACAAGTGAATCACCCACTAGTTGCCATTATTAATGAATACCTACGATGCCACCTTCATGCTATACAAATCTATAACAAAGAGTGATCAGAAAGGTTCCTTGATTGAAAACCAAGATTAGACAATCCAAATCATCATTATCCAAACAGGGAACACACCTAGTTTTAAACTTTGATGGAGCAACTTAAACAAAGCACTCATTCTTTTAAGAAACCCTAAGATGACCTAAGCCTTGTCGTTTTCTATTATCTAATCAAAATAATTCAAGTGTTTGCATGCCCAACCACGCATTTTTGTATCGAGTTCCATGATTACAGGTGGGCTCGCTATTAACAACAGCAATAATTATTAAACTTTTTGTGAGTGCTCGGGCTACTAGACTGGTGAAAATTGCATAATATAGTCCAAAAATCTATTGTTAGATAGATGAAAGGATGGATTACGCCTGTCGTTTCATTATTAGGAGCCGTGAAATCGTATTATCAGTGCAATTTAGAACAATAAATGGAAGAAAAGAGTCACGATACGGACTTGGACAACGAGAAGAAATTACGACTATTGCTGATTCTATGCATCCGCGTATATTTATTGGTGCAGGGATTATACGAATTTTACACAAATTGTCTCTATGAATTTAACGAATTGACACTTTTGAAGGATGTGACGTCTGCAAAAATGAAACTGCATTCTTTATGATAATTGAAATTGAGAGTGAAAAATTTATGGCAAAATTTACATAATTTTATTTCAATTTTTTAACACATTTTTGTCAATTTGCATGATTAGAGTCGCTGTTACAGTATGAGGAAACCCAAAAACAAATTAACAACCAAACTCTCTTGAATTAATCAAAATGAACCTCATTAACACAGTGCAAAAACTGCAAGGGTTTTAAAACTTAAAGAATGTGTTTACTTGCATTAGTTGCATTACTATTGTAATCAGTAATTAACGACAGTTTCAGTTTTCACGCCCCAAGCTTTCTCTACGACATGACACATTTCTCCATACCATTTTGTGAACACAATGCGTCTTTTTTAGGATGCAGCATGCTAATACTTTGATGTGATTTTTGCATAATTTTGAGTTTTATAACAGGTACATATATTGGTATACTGTAACGCGGAATATTTACTGTTTCAGGAATCAGGAAATTGTTCGCTGCAGGTTTGGAAATATTCGTTTGTCGTGGTTTATATGCACACCAAAATGAATATAATCATATTACCTAAAACGTTAGTGCACTACACACCCTTTTCTCCGCTACCTAATTTGACGCATGAATCTACGCATTCGTGTACATGATTTGCTATATTACACCTGCTTACACAACAACTGCATGCATGCGTATGATGATTTTCAACTGGTATTTACTTGGCATGTTGACATTTTCCAAACATTTAATTGCTAACGGTTGGGCTGCCTCCAACTCCCAGTCTTGTGCAATACACACTAATTTTTGCAGAGCGACATAAGGAGCAACGTGGCAAGAGTAAACAATCAAAAAAGATGAGATGAAGACTTTACCACCGTGAGTCAATATGTCATGCCTTCATCCAAGTCTTCAACATTCGCAGCAGTCGACAGTTGAAACTTTAAACAGAAGTCTGAGTAACTTTTAACTTTCCTTACAAGGCAACTGACTGACAAACAAGAGCCCACCATGAGCAAGATTAACAAACCACTTATAAAATTGAGCTCCTTAAAGTGGGACTGTACGGACGTACACTGTTGATGTTGCATTGACCCTAACTAGAAATTAAAACGGGGAGCGTAATGTACATTTTTGCAATTTGTAACTCAACTTGTGTGATATAATCCCTCAAGATACATGTTTTTATTTTGAAATTATCATTAAGTACGTAGTCTCTTCAATCATTTTTTAATCAAAACGGCATTTTAACCATTTTAAAAACCAAACTACAAAGTATAGTTCTACATATATATGTACGTACGTGTACACACTGGCGCCTTTTGATGACACTCATCATCGTCAGACATAAAAATTGCAATTGAAATACAAAAACACTTTCGGTCTGCAAAAGCTGTTGACGCATGATGCAATCGATTACCGCAAAAAATGAAAACAAGTCATTTTCCAACCACCTCTTTGTCGATTGATTTCAAATGAATGATTGCCTCTTTAAAAGTTGGTAGTTTTTTTTTCGAAACATTTGAAAACAATTTTCATTTTTCACACACACCTTTATTATAACATCACTCAAATCCATTCAGCTGCCTAATATTGCTGCCATTCTCCACTCAACTCAACAATCTAGCCCGTAGGCTTCGTTTGTATAAAAAAAACATGCCACCACAAAAACTAATAATCAGTAGACCATTCATTTAATACGAAAAAAGAAACAGAAAGATTAATTTTTTATACTACTTACATTCCCCCGCTGCAAAGCACACAGACCCATGCCCCTGACTGCAATTCGCTGCGGCAGTTTTTGCAAACTCGAAGTCCACACTGAGGACAGATCCCTCCACGAGACAAGAACCGTCCAAGTGGGGACACACAAGCCGTGCATAACTTGGTCTTCCACCAGTCTCTCCTCAGTTTTCTACATTAAAAAAATAAGATAAACATGTTGATAATAAAATAATAATAACAAAACTGTATAATTACAAAAATTACTTTTTTCTGACATTTTTTGAAGGCGCATGTACTTATATGTGGTGGTTCCATGATGAGTAAAAGAACATGCTATAAATAAGGAATCCCCTTTTTATTACGTCAAATGGAGAACTTTTGTATTTTTAAAGCATAAGCCCACGACACCTTTTCATTGTCTCATTTCCGTATACGGCCAGGATCCATTATGATGCCGCATGCCACTCCAAATTTATCACCTCCATTCAATCTTATGAGGAGTATTAATGTTGTCAAATCATCAAACAATATGGGATATTTTAATGACTACGTGTATGAAATTTAACGGGAAAGAGATGGAAAATATTCGGGTTGAAGTGTACCATTAAAAATGTCAAAATCTCAATAGCTGTAAATCCTGATGCAATATGTTATGTTTAGCAATATTTGTGTGTGTAACACGGTCAGGTTGCACATATTCTATTAAAATCCTTTTCAAAATCTCAATTTTTCATTAAAAACAGGGAAAAGGGGAAAATATATGTACGTAGTACGTACTACGTACATGCTTGACACGATGAAAACCTATATGTTTAAATCTAGGAGACTTATATAAAATTCAGTTTTATTATGAAATGAAGTGCTGCTGCGTGTAAAGTGTGAAGAATCATGATGTTGCTGACGATGATGCCAAGATATTAATCATGTGACCCTGAAAAGGCAAAGGTGAGGATGAAGTAGGCCCCATATTGGTAAGAAAGGGGGAAAAGGTCAATAAAATGTCTAGCCTTTGAATCAAATGGGCAGCAACAGAGGAAAAATCGTGCAATATGCAAATACTTTACTACCCATCAAACCTTATTTCTTCTTTTCCCACATTATCTGATTTTTTTTGCATTTTTTACGGCAATCCCATCAGTCAGCTGAGTTTTTCAGCTCGCTCGCAGGTTGACTGGATTAAATTTACGTCGGTGCGATGCATATGATTTGAATAGGATAACCTTAGGCTTGGACCTCTTTTCTATATATTCAGATTGTCACATACGTGAAGCATATGCGACTATTGCGATTGTGACTCGAACGAAATAATATGTGGTGGCTATTTGCAATGTGCAAAGATTTTGTTTTTCGTATTGAGACTTTGAGACCATAAATGCCTTCAAGGCTCACATTCACATCGCATCATCATCATCACACTTATACGGATGAATACGTAATGATCACCACACAACCACAACTGCGATCCGTTTCTGATTCTTTTTAATTTATGTACCGTCAAGATCTGATGGCTGACAAGATTTTTTTCCCTTAAATTCTGCATTGTTTGTATACATTTGGCAATTGGGCATGCATAACCGAATGGCGACTGCTGCAAACATCCACTCCGACGCGACGACCACGCTTTTCGCTGCAATTTGATTTCGTCTTTACTGGAGGAATTTGCATTATATGAACCTGAATTTCTTAAAATGTCCTCTGCATTCCTTATTTGTACGTCTAACAACATTAGCGAAAAGGACATATGGACAAAAGACAGAAAACCTGAAAAATACGTAGAACTACAATTAATAATATTTTTTCTCCTCTCTGCATCCTTCCTAGGACAAAGCAACCAAAATATTCAAAGTTTTTAATATTTTTGCTCCACAGCGGCCTGTGCTTCTCTACACTTTCAGCTGTGTGTAAAGTCGTCGATCTCTCGACCCCATCTTTACATGCTTACACCATACCACCGTGTGTACACATATCTTCATCTTTTATCAAGAGTTGCCACGTAAAACCCGTGAAAATGCATTTTGAATGAAACTCTATCTCGCACACAATTCCACTCAGGTGGGATTTTCCCTTATTCTCCAAAGGCATTCGTGAGTAAAAGTTTATAGTAAAGTAGTTATATTGGTTATCACATGGCAATCATGGCATGGACCTGTGTGAAGTATCCTCAACATTTCACAAGTATCTTTTTGTCACTTGAGGAGCGCAAATGGGAATAATGTCTACGCTATACGTAGATAGAGCTACTAGGAAAACTGGTTTCTTCCATTTTATAACGACACATGATGGAGGTTAGGTTGGTGTGCACACTACTAATAAAAGCGTTACTCCCACAACAAATCGCCAAAGTCTGTTTCGTTCGTTACACGGGGTGCCGTGTGGGGTATTATGTGAGGCTTGTTAGAAATAATATAAGACGAGGAATTCCATATTATGTGATACACGAACAAACTTTTGTTCGACAATAGCATGCAAAACGCGATGCGTTTTGTCACCTTTTGCAACTAAGCATTTCAATGCAATTATCTATACAAAATGGAAGCAGCTCCAAGGGAAAAATATTATGCTGCATGAATGGCATTTTAAAAAAAATTCATGAAAATCATATATTTTTTTTCTGGGTTCACCTTTTTTTCAAGTTCCATGCATAACTAAACTCAGACGAGGCGACACTCTTTTATCTCCCATATTGAGCATGCGGTGTCGTTGTCGCTAAATCAAAACCTGATAGAAAAATTAGTCGCGCGGTGAGGTGATTGCGACTGCGATATACTTGCAGTTTGTACAGAGATTATGTATATTAATACACGTTGGGAGGGTGTCACTGAAGATAACATATGGCAAAGTGTGCCTATTGAATTAGAAATGAATTTATGGGATTATGTGCATTAATTATTTATTTACAATGTTGTTTTTTTTACTT